>CANXYC012031396.1:0-49872 GCA_948193065.1 Aleurites moluccanus | reverse complement strand
AACATATAAATAACATATCATATTATGCATAACAAAGGCTTATTAATGAACTTGGTCCAAGGAAAATAACCAAGTCATTATCAATATTCAAAAATTCTATTTAAGGAGGGTTTCAATAAATTGAATTCATAAATAACATATACATATATATATGAATATAATATACTTTAGAAAAAATTCTCATATGGAGAATTATACACATGAAATGAAATTCACACTTACCTCTTAGCACTAAAAAGCTTTATAGTCAAGCTCAACTCTTACTCAAATCCAAAAGATCCTTAATTCCTTGAGTTCTCTTCTCCTAAATAAAAATCTCCAAAATTCTAAAATTGAGGGTTTTCTCAAAACAGTCACATAAAATAATCCTCCATAAATTTTAAGCTCTTTAGAGTCTCTATAAATAAATTCTAGCATTAATTTAACCATTAATAGAGGATGAATAATAGTTATAGAGAAAATCTACTATTCATAATACTATTCATCCAAAAATCATAAATCTTCATACTACTAAATCTAACCATAATTATTAGTCATTAATACTCACAAAAGATCACCCACAACTTAAAAATAACTATTCTAGCTAACAAAGAACTTAATTCAAGCTAGAGAGAACATTTGAGAAAATTACCTTATTTTCTCCTCCAAAGAAATTTTGAAGAATTTGGCTTGAATTGATGCTCTTATAGTCTTTAATTTGTGTTTTCTAGCATTAATAAGACTTAATTGGAGTATTAAAACCTTATAAATGAAGAAAAATGACTTATGGTTAAGAGAAATAGAAAATAGAAAAGAAGAGAAAAGAAGAAAGAAAGAAGAGGAAAAGGAAAAAAGAAAGCTACTGCCCAAAATAAATCTCGAGTTTACTATTCACGCTACTATTCACGGTTACTGTTCACATGCACTATTCACAGTTATTGTTCACGACATAAGCTAAAAAATTCACTTCGACAGTACATGCTAAACCAACTCTATCTTGAGCTATAGAAGTCTAAATGCGTCGACTTTTCCTTCCACTTAAACTAGACACATGAGGCTACAACATATCCCAAATTCTTTCTTTAAAATCTTGAACATAGATTCGCAATATTCTGCACAAACACAAACTCTGAAATTCAAATCAAAATAAATAAATCTCACTTCCAAAATAAATATTCCATAACAAATCTTATATACATCAATACAAGAATTTTAAAATATATACAAGCAAAAGAAGTTTCAGGTGTTACATCCTCAACAGTGAGCTTTTTCTTTCTATTACTTGGATGCTTCCCAGGTGTCAAATTAGACAAATCATTCAACTACTTTAACATCATCACTAGTTAACTCTAGGGTGACTCCATCTCTTTTTTTTTGCATTTTAATTTTCTACTTTTTCTCCAAGGATCTTTTGATAAGTATCGATGATCACCCATATAACATATCTTATTTCTCAATAATTGGGGACAAGTTTGATCCTTGCAAACTGGACATGCCATATACCCTTTAGTACTATATCTAGACAAATCACTATATGCAGGTAAGTCATTGATCGTCCATAATACTACATGTCATGAATTTTATGAGTCACATTTTTGAAGTTATGGAAAAGAGTTATAAAATATTGCTTACGTGGTATTATCTATTTTTTCCACCAATTCGGATTCATACCAAGTCAATCAGCCATAAAAGTAATTTTTCTTATTAGACGCTTGATGGAGAAACATAAAGATACGAGAAAAAACTTGCATATGATTTTCATTAACTTTGAGAAAGCTTATGATAGAGTCACAAAAGAAGTTTATGGTGAGTCTTAAAACATAAAGAGATATCAATTAGGTATATACAATTATTAAAGGACGTGTATGAAGGAACAACTATTAGTGTGCACATAGTTGGAGGGGACTTAGGACACTTTCCTATCTCAGTTAGGACTACCTCATTTACATTATTTTTTCTTATCAAGAAAATCTACTTATTATTTATTAAATTTATTTTTAATAGGTATTATCCTACAATATATGAATTTAATAAATTTTAAAATAAATTTAATTTATTAATAACAATAAAATAATAAACATAAATATACGAAGAGTAAAGAATATATTGATAGACAAAATGCCCTTAATTATTGTTATTAATTTCTAAATTATTCCACTAAAATTTTTTCTATCTATATACTAATTTCATATATTAGTCATAATTCATTATATCTTAATCATCATAACATAATCATAATTATAATTTTAACCTTATTCCTATGCGGTCATATGTCATTCTAACATTCACAAACGGATGCTAAGAAGTTCATTTATAATCATAATGCATATTAATATACATATAAACATATAATAAATGCAATTACATGATAGACAAATAATATATATTAGAAAGTAACACTCATAGCCATGGGAGAAAAACTCAAACTCAACACTGACCCGGTCCTGGAGCTGCAAAAGATGATCTTAATAAAACTCAATGATGTTGGCCCAAATGGCAATAGCTACTAGAGAGATATGAATAGGAATATAAAATCTAATGCAATTTTCAACGTATATGTAATAATTTTACAAGTAAATGTATAATAAGTAATTAAAGAGTGAGAGTATAGAGAACACTTAGTCGATTTATAGTAGTTTGGAGCTAATCGCCTCTCATACATCCACTTCTTTTAAAATCCACTGATTTTGGGGTTCCACTATTAATGGGTCTTTAACTCAACTTGTACATAATTAGTTTTTCGGGATTTCACCCTTATAATGAATTTAATGGATTTCACCCATCTCATAATCTATACAAAGATTTGAGGTTTTATAAGTCTCTCTAAACTTACAATAAACTATTATAATGAATAGAATTTAAGCTCAATAACTTGAAAAGAAAGAGTACAAATAATAATAAATATAAGCAAGGTGTTAAAAAATATAGTATAAAGCCTTTTACACATCAAAGTATGGATTTTACTTAATAACAATGTAACTGTCTTGATTTTCACTTCAAATCTTCATCCTTATACAAGGTTGACCTTTAGAGATATTAATGTTACTTTTTTGGAGTGAAATGACAAGTTAAGGTGCCTGGGATCTTGTGCAATGGTCATAAAATCTTTTTAGATTTTGTCTGACTCCGATATGTAATGCTTTTTACCTTGTGGGTAAAGAGCATTACTTAGTTGGTAACATTGGTGAAGAATAAAGAACGATCGTGAAAATGGCTTATGTCCAACTTGCTTCATTTTTATCTCGATCGATAACAATCATTACTCTTGAATGTAACAAGCATTACTTGCTTGTAACACTGGTGAAGCTTGGGTAATGTTGGTGAGAAAGCTCTCTATGTGAACAATATCTTAATTTCTTTGATCTATAATGTTTGTTTCTTGTTAAGCAACAAGCGTTCCTTCCTATTCCATTGCTTTATTCTGACATACTAGCCATTACATTTGAATTGTTCAATTGGTAACGAGCGTTCCTACTTCAGTATAAGCGTTACTGTCTGTAATGCACATTCCTATTATGAAACGAGCGTTTCCTACAGATTTAACAGTAAACTTGACTGGACATGATAAAGAATTAATTGTTCCAATACTTAAGTTTGGGCATCATTTAAATATATATGACGATAATAAATGATTTGTCATAACAAAAATTATATAAATCAAAGACATACTTATCCTAAAAAATATGGAGAATCTATCGAAAATCCTTTCGAGTTTCTCCTAGAATAAATTTAATTTTTTTGAAATACAAATAATAGATTCAACTCAAATTAATCTCAAATGCCCTATCTGGGCTTCTATTTACAAAAACATAATATGATTATTTCTTAAAAATACATATGTTTTGGAATAAAATTATTGAAATCTAATATTAGGCATGTAATGAAATCCTAATAATTATTATTCTTAATTTAGAAGATAACACAATTAATTATAAATTAGCCTTCGTTTGATGCTCTTTTAAAAGTGTTAGTTAGGATTAGTGATAAAAAATATCTTAAGGTTTAATGGTAAAAAGAATTACATAATCTGCAAATCTATTTTAAATTCTTAATTTGGTGAATTTTAACTCCCTTAATTTAAAGTTTTAATTTTACTCTTGGTAAAATTGAAAATAAAATATTATTTTATTATTAATTACCAAATTAAAACTCTAAAATCAAAATTTTAAATTTACATTTCAATTTAAATTAAATTACTAATTTAATCATTAATTTCAATTAAATTAATTAATCAAACTCTTTAATTCTGCAAATTTAATAAATTAACCATTGCAAATCAAGTTAATAACTCAATTTAAAAAAATTTAACTCTTTCTAATTAATAATTAAAAATATTATTTTCATTTTAAATTTAATTTAAACAAAAATTATAACTAAATTTATGATCAAATCAAATACTGATAAGTTAAATATTGATATTTTATATGTGACTAAAACGAAGAAATATAGTCTATGATTTATGCCATGATCATAATATGAAGATAAGTAATAAATATTTGATTAAGTAGATATATATTTGATTACGTAATTTCATTGTTGCAATATTTAAAATTACAGTCCATATTTAACTCTGATTTGAAACTTTAAAAGAAACGAAAATAACGAAGGGATGATTTTGCAAAATTTTCAGTATAAAAAATTACTAACCGCATTAATAATTTGAAAAGGTTAGTTATATTTAATTATTATTTTTTAGTTTTTAAGTTACCCTTATTATAAACTTTATTAAAATTAAAATATTAATATTTATTATATTATTATTAGGTGTTAAAAGTTTATATTATTTTATTGGAGTCTGAATTTATAATTTTATAACTTTCTTTTAGTTTAATTTTTCACTTTTTATTAATTTTAATAATTGAAAAATTATTAAAAAATTATAAAATGTGTTAACTCGATTTGTATCTTGATGATGATAAAATTTGATCCATTTATATATTATTACTTAATACCTTTTGTTCTAAGTGTGTTATAATTATATAGGAAGTAACTGCAGTTATCTTTTGGTAACCCATTACCTCAATTTTTAGTTTGATCAAATTTGAATAAATATAAAATTCACAATAGAAATAATTTTGTCACTGTTATTACTACTGAAAGTAACACTGTTACCAATTCTTCACTTCTGTTACACATATCAAGAAAAAAAATAGACAAATTAGACAGAAGTAAATTTTACTACCATTAACAACTCTTCTTCCTTGTTACTTTCATTTTCAAACAAGATTTTATAGCCATTTTAAAATAATAGAAGTGATAATGTAACTGAGAGAATGAACTGAGTTGTAGATTATTATGCGTGTTAATATAAGAATATTAGAGACCATTATATATAGGTCTTCGTATACACAATAGGAAATATATAAAGTAGGAAATAAGAAGGATCTTAGGCTAAGATGAAGCTATATAAAAGAAAACTACCTAATATATTTTATTTACATTAACATTCTCTCTCAAACTAAAAATGATAAGAAAATAACCATCTGAAATTTATCAACAAGATAATGAAAGCGTTGAGGCAAATGTGCTTTTGTGTATATATCAGCAACTTGATTAAAAGAAGAGATTGGAATAAACTTGATAGTATTTTAAAAAATATGATGTCTTATAAAATGACAGTCATTCTCAATGTGTTTGATACACTTATAAAATACATCATTATGAAAAATTTAAATAGCACTACGATTGTCATAATGTAAAGAGGTAGGAGATGAATGGTGAATCCTCATATCATGAAGTAACCAGCGAAGTCAAATGAGTTCAGAAATAGTGTCAACAAGAGCTCGGTACTCAGTTTCAGTGCTAGATCTAGATACTATAGATTGCTTTTTTACTTCGCCAAGAAATGAGAGAGTCACCAAGAAAGAAGCAGTAACTAGTGGTAGAACATCGATTAATGGGATCTCTAGCCCAATCAACATCAGAGTATACTATAAATTCTAGTGAAGAAGAACTAGAAAAATATAAACCATGAAAAAAAGTACCTTTCAGATAACGAAGAATACAAAGGACAACAATAAAGTGAGTCGTGCAAGGAGCATATATAAACTGATTGACAAAATGAATTGCATAAGCAATATATGGACGAGTAACAGTGAGGTATACAAGACTGCTTATTAATGTAATACCCTACAAATTCCTAACTCATGTGCATGAATAAATTCTCAATATGTGGTCCATTAGTCTTAAATTGATGGGAAATAATTTTAGAAGCACAGTTAAAAAGCAAATTTGATACTTTTCCGGAAACTGGCGGTGTCGGGACACTGCCGAGAAATTAGCAGTCTGGTCAACAGAAGAATTTCTGAAGTTGGCTTGGGGGTAGAATATGACCATAATTTATGTGTAATTTTGGTAAAAAGAAGGAAGTGAAAATCATTTAGAAATACTGAAAAGTGAACAATGGCATTTTGGTAAATAAAGGGTAATTCAAGGTGAATAGTGGAAATAGGTCAGTCAGAGTTACAGAATGACTTTGGAACTATTTTTATAAATAAGGATAAATTAAAATAAGCTTATTTCCTTTTCACACTGATATCAAAATCCTGACAGAATTTTCAGAATAAATTTTAGAAGATTTAAGAACCAAAATGCAAAGATTGAAACTTGAGGGATTAAGTTATAATTTTGCAATTTTTTTTGTCTTATTTGAATACCATTCCACGGTTTTGCAGCAGCCTTCTTCTCCACCATTTTGATTTCTTCTTTGCCGTTTCTTCACCTTCCATTCTTTAATTCATAACTTCTTCATTTCTTAACCAAATTTAACAAAATTTGATAGAAAACTTATCTACTCAATTAGCTTAACTCATTTCTAGCCTTAATTTGTTGATTGGAGCAAAGGATTGGGAGGATATTCATCAAGAAATTTCGGCCATGGAGGATGATTTAGGTAAAGTTGTTAGTTTATTTGATTTGATTAATGTTTTAGTGATTATTTAGGTTGAATTGAATGGGTAATTAGTTTAATTGCATTAGATTATCCAAAATTGAATGGAATTGCGATTTGAATGTTGAAATTGAAGTTGTAAAGGGTGATATATTGAATTAGTGTTAGGAATGGCAAATTGATGTTAGAAATGTTCAATTGGATATGAATGAACAACTAATTGATGGTTAATTTGATGTAGAATTGGAGAATTTAGAATTTGAATTTTCAAAGTAGCAAATTTGGGGTTTTTTGGTGGAATTGGTGCAATTGGAGTGCACATTGGCTAATTGGATCAATTGGTGAGTTTACATTACATCAAATTACTTGAATAATTGATTAAATTGTTGAATTGAATTCAATTGTACAAAACTCTAGTTGGCCGAACCATTGTGCCCTAAGTTTGCCTATGTTTTTCTTTGATTTTCCTTAGTTTTTTCTTGCCAATTTGACCCTAATTTAATGTTGTTTAAGCTTGCTTTTGATACCCTTGTGTTATTGAACAATGTACATTGTTATTGGATTGATTAGGCAAGCCAATTTTGCTCTGAACCCTAACCTATTGGCGTACCATTGTATGTTACTTTGTGTTTGATAATTTGCCTAGTTTATTTGTCATTGGCTTAGTGGTTTGCATGCCATAGGCCTACCAATTGAATACCATTGTCATTAGTGATAATGATATGTCAATTGACCTATCGGTTTCGGCCACCGAACCCTTGTTGTTTCTTGTCTTATCTTATTATCATATTTGATTTTATTAATTGTATATGGCTTATAACATTGTAATTGAGTTATTGAATATTGATTAATTGATACCAAATCGACTATTATTGATTGATTGATATCCGGATGCCATTGTTGCTTATGGTATCCCTTGCTTTGACCCTATTATAGTTTGGCAGAATTTTCGATTCGACAGGGGAGTGGGGAAATACTGTCGACCTTGTGCACATTATATAATTGTACCCTAGCTAGGAGGGGTTATGGTCCTGGGCATAAGGCCTGATCAACCTTATGCTCATTTGATATTGGTGACCCACATGGTCCAGTGATATTGATTAATATGATACTGGCGACCTACATGGTCCAGTGATATCGATTTGTCTGGTAACTGTATGATTTCTTTTCATACAGTCCGTCTCATTATCTACCTTTCCATATGTAATCGAGCTTATATATATGATATTTCTTTGGTTTATTGTATCTTGACAGCCATTCTGTATTCTATTATTTCTTTGACTAAAACTATTATTTAATTATGCCTATTATTTATTGCAATGCATGTAAATCCACTTAGTATCATTCATACTCACCTTTTTGTTTGTTTACCCCATTTCAAGAAAGGAGTAAGTTGCAGAATCCCAACATCTGTCTTCTGTAGATTTCTGCTGCAGTTTATTATGTATAAATTCTGGATTTCTATATTTTATATTTGAGGTTTCTTTATCTAGCTGCTCCATGGATATGTATGGGTTAGTTAGGAGATTAATATTTCATATAATATATTGATAATTATATATTGAGTTATATGATGGAATATGATGTGATATGTGAATAATACAGCCAACTGCAGAATGAATGACAGAATGATTGATAGAATAACAGAATGAATAACAGGATAATATAATGGATGATAATTATAATAAATGAATGATATATTGAGGTTGATAGATTGTGTAATGATACTGGATTCTATGGGTGCCGGTCACCATTGGCATTTCCCGTGCCCTAGGACCGTCGCGGCTCGCGAGAGTGGGTCGTGACAATCAACTAGCAATAAAGAGTGCCATCATTAAGTAAAGTGCCATCAGTAGCGGAAAAAAAGAGCATTAGCCTCAATGGGAGTATTGGTTATTTTCTCATCTGTGATACCAGCAAGAGAAAGAAGATTTGTGATTTATTTTGCTTGAGATAGATAATAGTCAATTGAGTTTGATGAGACCTCAAGACCAAGAAAATAACTAAGATAGCCAAGATCTTTTATTTCAAAGTACCTATTAAGAAACAACTTGAGTTCACTGATACCTTGCAAATCATCACCAGTTATTATCATATCATCCATATAAAGAAGTAATAGAATGCATCCATTATTGATTCATCGAATAAACAAGGCATGATAATAAGACCTGGATTGAAAACCAATTTGACCAATAGTAGAGCTAAACTTAGCAAACGAAGCTCGAGGAGCTTGTTTTAATCCATAAAGAGCTTTTCGAAGATGACAAACTTTATGAGGAGGATGATCATAACCAGGAGGAGATTGCATATGTGCTTCTTTAGAGAGATTATCATTAAGGAATGCATTCTTAACATCCATCTGAAATAATTGCCCATTTTTTACAGCATCAATTGAAAGAAGACTGTGAACAGAAGTAATACTAGCCACAAAAGCAAAAGTTTCTTCATAATCAATCCCATATTCCTATGTAAAACCTTTAGTTACAAGTCTAGCTTTATAGTGTTCCACTGAACCATCTGCCCGAGTCTTTATTTGTATACCCATTTACAACCAATAATAGATTTATTTGGAGGTAAACCAACCAAATTCCAAGTATGAGTGCTTATGAGAGTCTACAGTTCTTTAGCCATAGCTTGCTGTCAAAGAGGGTTAGTACTAGTCTCATGATATGTGGGAGGTTCATATAAGGAAACAATAACATAATAATAATAATAATCACAGAGAGTAACATTGGGTTGTCTTACACGAGTAGAAGATAGAGGATGAAGAGTCATACAATGAGGAAGAATCAACAGGACCCAAGGATGACGGAGAATCAACAGAAGCAGGCAAAGTGGGAGGAACCTTGTATGAGCTAGGATATCTTGCAAAATCATCAGTAGAAAATATAATAGAACGATCTGTTAGGAAGGAGGAGGGAATAGATGAAACCTTAAAGGATGAAAGAGTAGAAAAAATCTTATGTTCCCAAAACGTAACATGACGAGAGACTCGAAGACGCTGAGATAGAGGATCCCTATATCGATAACCCTCATGTTCAATACCATATCCCAAAAAACAACATAATCTAGCTATTGGTTCTAGTTTTATGTGTTCATGAGGCTAAAGAAAGAACAAAACAAGTGTTGCCAAAGACACAAAGAGAGTGGTAATAAGGTGGTTGACCATATAAACGTTCATAAGGAGAGAGATTACCAATGGTGCTGGTTGGAACTCGTTTGATTGTATAAACAGTGGTAAGAGAAACTTTGTAATACCCTAGGAAATCATATCTTATATGCATGATCTAATTCTCAGTATGTGGTTTAAAGGCATTGAAATGATAAGAAATAATTTTAGAGACACAGTTAGAAAGCGAATGAATTACTTTTCTGGAAACCGTCAGTGTCGGGAACACTGCCGAGAAAATAGCAGTCCGGACAACAGTTGAATTTCTGATTCTGATTAGGGTGTAAAAGATCACATAAATGCATATGTAATTATGGTAAAAAGAAAGAGGTGAAAAATATTTAGGAACACTGGAAAAGTAAGTAATGACAAAACTGTAAATAAATGAAACTTCGAGGAGAATAGTAGAAATTGGTCTGTCTGAGTTTTAGAATGGCTCTGAAACTATTTTTATAAATAAGTATAAATAAAAATAAGCCTTTTGATTTCCCACATTGAAATCCAATTCTCAACAGAATTGTCAGAATAAATTATAGAATAAGTTGGGGTAAAGTATAATTACTTAAAAGTTTAAGGACCAAAATATAATTTTTCATTCTTGCTTAATATATAAGGATGCCTTAGACAAAAATTGATCATCTTCTTCTTCTTCCTTCATCTTGGCCGAACCATCACCTTCCATTTCTTCTTCATTTTTCAATCAATTTTCAAGAGAAAAATCATAAAAAGCTTAAAATCTAAGCTAGTTCTTCCATTCTCCACCTTAAATTTGCTTGGAAAATTAAAGGAAATTAAGAATCTTTGGCAAGTTGATTTCGGGTTCTACATTACCTTGAGGTAAGGAATTGTTTGGTTTGATTTTATAGGTTATTTGGATGATTTAGATATTGAATTGGATGGGTTTTAGGTTAGATTGCATCAATTGATGCATTTGAATAGAAATCCCCAATTTTAAACTATAAATTGAAGTTGTTTGCTTTAGCTATCTGAATTAGAGTTAGTTTATGATATTTGAGCTTAGAATATGTTAATTGGAGGCTAATGGATGATTAATTGGTGGTTGTTTTGTTGTAGAAAATCAAGTTACACATAGTTGCCTATATTGCCTCCTTTGAAGGAAATTGGTGGAATTGAATTTTTCCTAAGCAATTGGAAGTTTTTGGTGAGTTCTATATACATCATTTAACACGTATATTGCATTGAAATTAAAATTGGAAACCTTGTGTGAAACCTTCATTTTGGCCGAATGCCTTGGTACTATTCACTTCCTTGATTTTGCTTTTATTTTTCCTTTGTATTCCTTAGCCATTTTGATCTATTTAATATTTTTTACTATTGTATAGTTGTTGCCTATTGTGTTGTTGACAATGTGGCTTTGTTATTGATTGAATGGCCATTGTTAACTTTGCACCAAAACCTAGCCAAATTGCCCATTCAACCTTGCCCACCATGTGTTTGATAAAATGCCTAGTTGTTTTTGCCATTGGCCTATTATTCCTTCTTCTATATGCCTACCAATTTGAATGTCATTGTGCCTATTGTGCCTTCCATTTGCCAATGTATAACCTATCTTTGATCCATACCTTTGTTGTTTACCAAACTAATTTCTATTGCTTACTTATTACTTATTGATATTCCTTTGATCAAATTGTCGCTTGAATTGATTGATATTGTGATTATTGATATTGGTGATACCATTGTTGCATAATGGTATCTATTAATATGTTTCATTCTTATATTGACTCTAATATGGCTTGACAGAGCTGCCGCTCCGACAGGGTAGTGGGTACATACTGTCGGCAATGTGCACATTGATTACTGATGCCCTAGCTGGGAAGGGTTATGGTCCTAGCCATAAGACATGATCAGTCTTATTATTACTGATACTGATATTACTGGAGACTGTATGTTTAAATATAGTCCGTACTATTTTGGCTCTTTATCTGTCTTTCCATATTACACTTTTTCCTTTGATATGACTATTGACCATTCTGTCATTTTCTGATATTGATTCTGTAATCTGATTTATTAACCGACTGTCATCATTGTACCATTTCAGATTGATCCAAACCATATTCATTGGCAATGCATATAGATTCACTGAGTATTTTATATACTCACCCCCTTTTATTGTCTCCCATTTCAGGTGTTGAGTAGATAGCAGAATCCTCATTTCAGACTCTCTGTGGATTTCTGCAGTCTTGGTTATCGATGTAATTATTTTTTAATACTATATTTTTGATGTTCATGTTCTAGCTGCTTCATGGAGTATGTATGGGTTAGTTAGGATATGAACATGTATATGTATATGTGATGATGCATTATCATATGATATGATATATGATGATGGATGTTACAGCCAACAACACTAAATTTCAGACAGTTTTACAGAATTGCAGAATGAATAGTAACTAAGTAACTAAATAATAAATTGATTGTTATAGATATTGCATGTGATACTAGGTTTTACGGGTGTCGATTGCCATTGGCATCTCCTACATCCTAGAACCGTCACGATCCGGAAATGGGTCGTGACAGAGGTGGTATCAGCGCATTAGGTTACAAACATCAGATCTCTAGGTTACAGATAAATAATATCTAAATTACAGAGGAATAGTGATTAAGTACAAAATGGGGTAGAGTTAAGTAAACCATAGAGCATAGGAATTCATATATCGTCTTTTGTAGTATTCGTCTAATATGTGTTAGTATTCTGCATTTCTGTAATATACTAAGTATGCTTTCTATTTTTTTGACAGATAACAGAGATTTTCGACAATAGAGACAGGGATACCCGAAAGGCGGAGGTAGCCTCCAATGAGTCATTAGTCAGAAAGTTCTCAGTTTCAGATGGTCCGTCCAGATCTCGATGGACTACAGAGAATACAGAGAGGGGTGATGATCCCTGGAGAGTTGAGATGATGAGAGGGATGATGGAGTTACACAGGGAATTGGCATATTTAAGGCGAAAGCATCAGAATATGCCGCCGCCACCAATTCCAGCAGCAGTGCCCCCACCTGTTGTATCAGAGGCAGTGCCAGCTGCACCAGCTCCTATACAGCCAGTTGGGGTTCTTGGGGAGCCTGCTGTACAAGGAGGTCGTAGAGTTATAGATGAGGGTGGAGTATCTATGTTTAGCTTTCTAAAGCTAAACCTACCAGAGTTCAGGGGAGACAAAGGCGATGATCCAGTGGATTTTCTTGAGGAGGTTGAGAAGGTAGTTAGGAGACTACTTTGTTCTGACATTAAAGCAGTGGAGTTGGTTGGGCTATTGCCTGAAAAGGAAAGCTTGGACTTGGTTTTCTCATAGGATGGAGCCTAGACTATATGGTGAGCATCCTCCTATATGGGCTGAGTTTCGACAGGGGTTGATTGATGAGTTTGTTACAGAGGGGGTGAAGACTCAGAATTTGATTCAGTTTGAGCAGTTAGAGCAGGGTAGTAGGACAGTTGAGGAATATGCTGAGGAGTTCATAAGATTAAGTAGATATGCCACACACATTATTCTTACTGAGGTTGATTTGATCAACAGGTTCATGAGGGGTTTACATGCTTCGCTTTATAATGCTTTATTGCCTACGGAATTTACATATTTGACGACAGTTATCAACAAGGCAAACTAGATGGAAGAGAAATACAAAGCAGAGAGGGCTAAGAGAGATCATAAGAGAAAATGAGGACTAGGAGCACAGAGTAGGAGGGGAGAGAGCAGCTTTCAGCCTAGGCATAGTGAGCCAATGCCTAGATTTGATCAAAGATCTCAGACTGGTAGTCAGAGGAGGAGGACGCACAGCAGGGGACCTCCAGTACAATCAGCACCTGCATACTCACAGGGTTTCTCTAGACCATCCACACAGATACCTAGTGTGCCTATCTGTAGATTATGTGGTACAAGGCACGAAGGGGAGTGTTGATGTCAGACGGGTGCCTGCCTGAGATGTGGGCAGTATGGTCACTTTATTAGCAGATGTCCTTTGTGGGGTGAGCAGCAGCCATCTGCTTCAATTTTTCAGCCTACGGTGCAGATGAGTCAGAATATAGTTAAAGAGGCTCCAGGTAGAGGCAGAGGCAGAGGACATGCTCCTAGTAGCAGTCAGGCCCCAACAGGCAGAGATCGAGGGCGAGTCTTTGCAATTAATTCTCAGGAGGCACAAAGATCAGAAAATATGGTTACAGGTACTATTCTGATTCAGAATGATATTGCTGATGCCTTATTTGATTCTGGTGCTACGCATTCCTTTGTTTTACCTCAATTTGCACCTAAATTGAATAAAGAAAGGAAATTGTTAAATGTGCCTTTAGTGATAGCTACACCGATGGGTGGAAGTATAGAAGTGGATTACTACTATCCTGATTGTGTGATTGAAATTGATGACAACATATTGCTTGCTGATTTGATAGAACTGCTTGTGTTAGAGCTAGATGTGATTTTGGGGATGGATTGACTCATGACACACCGTACAATCATTGATTTTTATGAGAAGAAGGTTAAATTTCAGCCTGAGGAGCAACCAGAGTTTGAGTTTCTGGGTGATAAACGAGAGTTCAGAATCAATCTTGTATCTGCTATCCAGGATAGAAGGATGATAGGGAAAGGTTGTTCAGCTTATTTGACTCATGTAATAGATGTGCAGAAGTCTTCTGTAAAGCTTGATCAGATACCTGTAGTTCAGGAGTTTCCTGATGTTTTTCCTGAAGAGTTGCCAGGATTGCCCCCAGATAGGGAGATAGAGTTTGAGATTGATATGTACTCAAGCACCGATCCTATATCCATTCCTTCTTACAGAATGGCACCAGCAGAATTAAAAGAATTGAAGGTACAGTTGCAGGAGTTATTGGATAGAGGATTCATTAGACCGAGTAGTTCTCCTTGGGGTACTTCAGTACTGTTTGTAAAGAAGAAGGATGGCTCCTTGAGAATGTGCATTGATTATAGGCAGCTGAACAAGGTGACAGTGAAGAACAAGTATCTGTTGCCACGGATAGATGAACTGTTTGATCAGCTGCAGGGTGCTAGTTATTTCTTGAAAATTGATCTGAGATATGGGTATCACCAGTTGAAGATTAAGAACGGTGATGTACCTAAGACTGCTTTCAGGACCCAATATGGACATTATGAGTTCTTGGTATTGCCATTCGGGTTGACTAATGCACCGGCTGTGTTTATGGTTCTGATGAATAGGGTGTTCAGGTCATTTATGGATAAGTTTGTCATAGTGTTCATTGATGACATCCTTATCTATTCTAGGAGTGACGATGAGCATATAGAGCATCTGAGAATTGTATTGCAGACACTTCGAGAGCATCGATTGTATGCTAAGTTATCTAAATGCCAGTTCTGGCTAACCGAAGTGTATTTTCTTGAGCATGTGATCTATAAAAAGGGTATTAAGATAGATCCTCAGAAGATAGAAGTAGTGGCAAATTGGCCTCAGCCTACCAATATTTCTGAAGTCCGTAGTTTTCTGGGTATGGCAGAGTATTATAGGAGGTTTGTGAATGATTTCTCTAGAATTGCAGCTCCGTTGACTAAGCTGATAGGAAACAGGAGCATTGTCTGTGGACTGATGAGTGTGAGCGCAGTTTCCAAACTTTGAAGTCCTGCCTCACTAGTGTTCCAGTGTTAGCATTACCAGCAGAGGGAGAGAAATTTACGTGTATTGTGATGCTTCACGAGTCGGATTGGGATGTGTATTGATGCAGAATCAGAGAGTAATTGCTTATGCTTCTTGGCAATTAAAGAAGCATGAAGCAAATTATCCGTCGCATGATTTGGAGATGGCAGCTGTGGTGTTTGCATTGAAGATTTGGAGGCATTATTTGTATGGATCTAAATGTGAGATATATACTGATCATAAGAGTTTACAGTATATATTTCAGCAGAAGGATTTGAATCTTTGGCAGCGTAGATGGGTTGAGTTACTTAAGGATTGTGATTGTGAAATCCTATATCATCCGGGCAAAGCTAATGTGGTAGCTGATGCATTGAGCTGGAAGTCCATGGGTAGTCTAGCTCATATTTCAATTAGCAGTAGACCCTTGATTTGGGAGATGAGGGAGTTAGCAAATATGGGAATGGAGTTGGACTTGGGATCCCAGGATCATAACTAGGCTCTTATAGCTCAATTTCGGGTGAAGTCACTGTTGATTGATGATATTAAAGTTGCTCAAGATAGGTATCCATATCTACTGAAGCTTAAAGGAGAGGTACAAAATGGTAAAATGATAAAGTTTATAGTGGAAGATGATATATTGAAGCGTGGGAAGCGTATATGTGTACCTGATATGGATGGTCTATGGGATCGGATTATAAGAGAGGCTCACTATTCAACATACAGTGTATATCCAGGAATTTTCAAGATGTACCATGATTTGAGAGATATGTATCGGTGGCCTGGTATGAAGAGAGATGTGGCTCAGTTTGTTTCTAAATGCTTAGCTTGTCAGCAGGTTAAGTTTGAGCATTAGAAGCGATCAGGGTTACTTCAGGAGATTGAGTTGCCTGAGTGGAAATGGGAGCAGGTTACCATGAATTTTGTAGTAGGTCTACCGAGGACTATGAGGGGTTATGACTCCATATGGGATTGTAGATCGGTTGACAAAATCTGCTCATTTTCTGGAAGTGAAGACCAGTTATTCAGCAGCTCAATATGCACAGTTGTATGTGGATAAAATTGTGCGACTCCATGGAGTTCCTTTGATGATAATCTCAGATAGAGGTACACAGTTCACTTCACGGTTTTGGCAGAAATTTCAGGAGGCTATGGGTACCCAGTTACGGTTCAGTATTGCTTTCTATCCGCAGACTGATGGGCAGTCGGAGAGGACAATCCAGACTTTGGAAGATATGCTTCAGTTGTGTGTTTTGGATTTCAAAGGTAATTGGGATCAATATCTATCATTGATTGAATTCTCATACAACAATAGTTATCACTCTTTTATTGGTATGGCTCTATTTGAAGCACTATATGGTAGGAAGTGTAGATCTCCAGTATGTTGGGTGGAATCAGGAGAGAAGCAGTTAGAGGGTCTAGAGCTGATCAAAGAAACAATGGAAAAGGTGCCAATGATTAGGGATCAGATGAAGACTACTTTCAGTAGGCAGAAGAGCTACGCTGATCCGAAGAAGAAAGATGTACACTTTGCAGTTGGTGACCATATATTCCTTAAGATCTCGCTGATGAGAGGTATCATGAGATTTGGGAAGAAAGGAAAGTTATCACCAAGATTTATAGGTTCATTTGAGATTCTGGAAAAGATTGGTAATGTGGCCTATAGATTGGCTCTTACACCTAATCTGAGCCATGTACATCTTGTATTCCATATCTCGATACTGCGAAAATATGTGTCTGATCCATCACACATATTGGAGGTATAAGATGTAAGACTTAATGAGGACTTGTCATATGAGGAGCTTCCAATAGAGATAATCGATCGACAAGTCAGACAGTTGCGAAACAAGGAGATTTTCATGGTAAAAGTGCTTTGAAGAAACTAGTCGATGGTGGAGTGCACTTGGGAAAGCGAGCAGGAGATGAAGGACAGATATCTATTTCTGTTCCAGCAATGAGGTATGCATTTTATTTAAATTTGAGGACGAATTTATTTGAAAGGGGGTAGAATGTAATACCCTAGGAAATCATATCTTATATGCACGATCTAATTCTCAGTATGTAGTTTAAAGGTGTTGAAATGATGAGAAATAGTTTTAGAGACACAGTTAGAAAGCGAATAAATTACTTTTCCAGAAATCGTCGGTGTTGGTAACACTGCCGAGAAAATAGCAATCCGGGCAATAGTTGAATTTCTGATTCTGATTAGGGGTAAAAGATCACCTAATTGCATATGTAATTATGTTAAAAATAAAGAGGTGAAAAACATTTAGGAACACTGAAAAAGTAAGTAATGGCAAAACCGTAAATAAATGAAACTTCGAGGAAAATAGTGGAAATTGGTCTGTCTGGTTTCAGAATGGCTCTGAAACTATTTTTATAAATAAGTATAAATAAAAATAAGCCTTTTGATTCCCCATATTGAAATCCAATTCTTAACAGAATTGTCAGAATAAATTACAGAAGAAGTTGGGGTCAAAGTATAATTACTTAAAAGTTTAAGGACCAAAATATAATTTTTCATTCTTGCTTAATATATAAGGATGCCTTAGACAAAAATTACTCATCTTCTTCTTCTTCCTTCATCTTGGCCGAACCATCACCTTCCATTTCTTCTTCATTTTTCAAGAGAAAAATTATAGAAAACTTAAAATCCAACCTAGTTCTTCTATTCTCCACCTTAAATTTGCTTGGAAAATTAAAGGAAATCAAGAATCTTTGGCAAGTTGATTTCGGGTTCTACATCACCCTGAGGTAAGAAATTTTTTTGTTTGATTTTATAGGTTATTTGAATGATTTAGAGATTGAATTGGATGGATTTTAAGTTAAATTGCATCAATTAATGCATTTGAATAGAAATCCCCAATTTTAAGTTATAAATTGAAGTTGTTTACTTTAACTATTTGAATTAGTGTTAGTTTATGATATTTGGGCTTAGAATATGTTAATTGGAGGCTAATGAATGAATAATTGGTGGTTGTTTTGTTGTAGAAAATTAAGTTACACATAGTTGCCTTTATTGCCTCCTTTGAAGGAAATTGGTGGAATTGAATTTTTCCTAAGCAATTGGAAGGTTTTGGTGAGTTCTATATGCACCATTTAACATTTATATTGCATTGAAATTGAAATTGGAAACCTTGTGTGAAACCTTCATTTTGGCTGAATGCCTTGGTATTTTTCACTTCCTTGAAACCTTCCATTTGCCAATGTATAACCTATCTTTGATTCATAACTTTGTTGTTTACTAAACCAATTTCTATTGCTTACTTATTGCTTATTGATATTCCTTTGATCAAATTGCCACTTGAATTGATTGATATTGTGATTATTGATATTGGTGATACCATTGTTGCATAATGGTATCTATTGATATGTTTCATTCTCATATTGACCCTAATATGGCTTGACAGAGCTGCTGCTCCGACAAAGTAGTGGGTACATACTGTCGGCAATGTGCACATTGATTATTTATGCCTTAACTGGGAAGGGTTATGGTCCTAGCCATAAGATCTGATCAGTCTTATGCTTACTGATACTGATATTACTAGAGACTGTATGTTTACATATAGTCCATACTGTTCTAATCCTTTATCTGTCTTTCCATATTACACTTTTTCCTTTGATATGACTATTGACCATTCTATCATTTTTTGATATTGATTCTGTAATATGATTATATTAATCGAGTGTCATCATTGTACCATTTGATATTGATCCAAACCATATTTATTGGCGATGCATATAGATTCACTGAGTATCTTATATACTCACCCCTTTTTATTGTCTCCCATTTCAGGTATTGAGTAGATAGCAGAATCCTCATTTCAGACTCTCTGTGGATTTTTGTAGTCTTAGTTATCGATGTAATTATTTTTGAATACTGTATTTTTGATGTTCATGTTCTAGCTGCTCCATGGGGTATGTATGAGTTAGTTAGGATATGAACATGTATATGTATATGTGATGATGCATTATGATAAGATATGATATATGATGATGGATGTTACAGCTAACAACACTAAATTTCAGACAATTTTATAGAATTGCAGAATGAATAGTAACTAAATAAATGAATAATAAATTGATGGTCATAGATATTGCATGTGATACTGGGTTCTACGGGTGCCAGTCGTCATTGGCATCTCCTGCATCTTAGGACCGTGCGATTCGGAAACGGGTCTTGACAAGCTTCCTCCCAAAAAAATTCAAGACATGAGGAGGATATTATAAGGGCTCTAACAGTATATAAGATTTGCCTATGTTTTCATTTAGCGCAACTATTTTGCTGAGATATGCCTATAATAGAACGATGAACAACAATCTCAATTTGAGACAAAAATTGAGATAAAGTAAAATTTTTATACTCCATAGCATTATCAGTGCGAAAATTTTTAATAGGATAATTAAACTGAATTTTAATTATGGTAGCAAACTGAATATAAACTTGAGGTAATTTTGATCTATTGTGTAAAAGATAAATCCATGTATAACGAGAAAAATCATCCACAAAAATAACAAAATATCGAGATTTTCCCGTAGTATGATGTGGTTAAGGTCCCCAAATATCAGAATGAATTGAATCAAAAGGTGTAAGAGAACTATTATCATTAAGAATAAAAGGTAAAACATGATATTTGGACAACTGACAAGAAACACAGTCAAATTACTCTATTTTAACATCTCCTAAACAACCATTTGAAATTAAGGAACTAAGTCTAGAACTAGAAACAAGTCCTAATCCAGAATGCCAAAGACAGGATGATACAGTAACAGCAGGAAAATTGATCAGCAATCAAAGAGAAGTAAGCTCAAATATCCGTCCTACTTTATGCCCTGTCCTAAGTACTTTCCCTGTCCGTGAATCCTGCATATTACAACCATGACTCGAGAAATATAAGTTAATACCAAATTCACACAATTGACCAACAAAAATTAGATTCAAAGAAAGTTTAGGAACAAAAAAGGTGTTAGAAAGAGATAATTGTCCAGTTTAGGCAATGGACTGCGATGAAGAAGAGCAGCACTAATAGACTCAAATTCAGGCGGAGAGTCATAAGAAGATACCAAACACACTGACAATCATGAAGTCCCATATAGAGAGTAACAGATGCAGAATCAGGCCATTGAGGATCATAATTAGCTAACTGATCCCAAAGAATTTGTGGCTCAAAGACATAGCTATGAATAGTTTGATTTGATTTTTGTTGGAGATGATGAAGTTGACGATAAATTTGAAATTGGTGAACATCGTCAAAACTTGCCCTTGATACTAGCAGGACAAGTGTTGCGAAACCAAGTCAATATTTGATGATTTTTGCCATTGCATTAATCAAATTGTTCAAGAAATTTATTATCATCTTCATCAGATTGTTTGATACGATTGGGAACCTCACCAATGACATCATTGACATAATGCCAAAGAAAATGGCCTTTTAAAAAATTGCACATTTCTTAGGCCCATAAATCATAATTGGAGCCATCAAACATAATAGTGATAGGTTGAACTATTGTATGTATAGATTCAAAAGAAGCATTTGGTGTAACAGTGAATAATTAATAGTGCAATGAATTAAAAAATGAACTTGAAAATTCAGTACAGAGGTCGATTTAGGCCAACATAATGGCAAAAATGAGATTAGAGAGGTTAAAAATTTAGGAATCGGTTTGATTAATAAAAAAAGGTTGAAAATGCATTGAACCGGCTGGTTCAACCAGAGGCACTAACAAGTGTCGAACAATAGTCAAGATTGCAGATTGAGTTGGGACAGCGTCGGATCGGATGTGGAGCAGAAGCACAGAACGGGTCTTGGGTTATATCAGATTGGACTAGACTGATGGTGTTAGGATGACGTTAGCGATCATAGTATAGAGATTTTTGTTGGCGAGTGAGAGCGCATAGAGCATTTGATGACGATGAAAAAAACTATTAAAGAGAGGAGCAGACCGATATGATTTTTGGGCCTAAAAACCGATGAGAAAGAGGAGTAGTAGGTTCAAATTAAAGAAAAAGAAGCAAACTAAATCAGACAAAAACCAAAAGCCTAGAAAGCAAACCAACTAGAAAAATTATGTCAAAAATTTCAGAGAGCCAGAAAAAATTCTTTGAGCAGGGCTTTGATACCATGATAATGTAATTGAGAGAATGAATTGAATTGTATATATTATGTGTATTAATACAAGAATATTAGATACCATCATATAGGTCTTAGAATAGACAACACAAAATATACAAAGTAGAAAATAAGAAAGATCCTAGACTAAGATCAAGCAATACAAAAGGAAACTACCTAATATATTTTATTTACATTAACAATAAGCATGAAGAATATTATTTTCACCAAGCAATATTCCTTATGCTGCTCCTCATAATCTATTCCTGCTAGATATAAAGATTATCAAAGAGCAATTTTTCCAAGAATGTTGTGCTAAATTTTATACTAGTCTTTGGTCTGGGAGTTGTATTCTTGACTGGCTTTACACATCTTGCACAAGAGCAAACCAGCCTAATCCTCCACAACAAACTCCTTTTGAGCCCATATTTCATCAATATGAAATATATGCATCAGAAAATAAAAGCTGGCACACATTTGATGATGTTCCTCTCTCTCAATGGAAAAATAGAATTCATGAGATGACTTTCTGATATATGTCGAAAATGAGAAAAGAAAGGAAATACTGTTGAAAATCCGACCGCTGGCTTTTAATTTTTTTCATTAAACGCTCTATATCAATAGTTAAATGTTCAATTACTATCAGCTGTCTTCCAAAATTCATTACCGAATGGGCGCAGAATGAGCGTAAGAAGAAGACGACATTTAACATGTTCTCTAATCAATCAATCATCACATCAAAATCTAATGTACAGTCCACAATTGTCCACACGTGATGCACAATTTGTTGTTGGGAGTTTCTTATCATCTCTGCACTATTAGACAGCTTAACCATTTTTCTTTTTTTCTTTTTCCACCTATTATGTAATTCCACGTGGCTAAAATTTATTTTTACTTTTTTGGCGTCTCTCACGATGATACCGATGAAATCCATAATTTTCCACCGTCTGATTAATAGCACCACCCCTCATTCTCAACCGTCGATCAACTCTTATCTCCTTAATCAGCTACTAGTAAAGCCTAAGGGCGTAAACCAGTAGATATAGAAAAACACGAAGTTAAAGCGCCTCTCCCTCTCTCTCTCTCTCTAGTATCTACAAAACCAGGTAAGCTTTTCTCTTTGACGTTTATTTACTATTTTATTTATTTATTTATTGCTTTTATCACATTCACTTTCGCTTTCATTTCGTGGAAAAACCCTATTAGAGAATTTATAAATGGGCTGTTAAGATCTGAGATTTTTTTTTTTTTATTTATTTCTGCTTTATTGAATTAGAGATCCATCAGTTTTGTTTGCCGAATGAGAAATGGAATTCTGGGTTATTGTTTTTGGGTCTCAACACTTTTTTTTTTTCTGATTGAATATGTGGTTGGTTAGAATGATTGTTCTTGATGCTTTGCCTGTTTGGTTTCTGTTTTGATTTTTTTTTGGGTTTTTGGTGAATCTAGGGCTTCGGGCTTGAGGCTTATTGAAAATGGAAAATGGGGTTGAGAGGGTTAGTGGGCTGCAATTGGGTGACGAAAACAATGTGGAATATCGGGTTTCTGGGGATAAAGTAGAGGAGAGGGTTGCCGTGGAGTCTGATAGATCAAAAGATTTTGAAGAGGAGGTTTTTGAGGAGGCAGTTGATTCACATGATCAATTGCAGAACCAAGGAGAAAAATCTGAATCTGGGGTCAGTGTTGTTGAGACTATTGGTGATTCCAGTTCAGCAGGGGCGGATGAGAATTTGAATGTTGGAAATGAAGTAGAGACTTTTGAGGAGGCAATTGGAATTCCTGCTGAGGCTGAGAATTCTGAGGAGTTGGTTGGTGAGGAAAGGGTGGAGGATTTGGTGGGTGGTGGGAGTGTTGATAAAATTGATGAGGGAGGGACTACTAATGAAGCGAAGAGTGAATTTAATGAAGAAAAGGAAGTTTCTGAGATTGGTGGTGAGAGTGTTGTTAAAATTGGTGAGGGTGGGACTACTAACGAAGTGTGGAGCAATGAATTGAATGAAGAAAAGATCTCTGTGATTGGTGGTAATGGAGGAGCTGAAATTTTGAAGGATGTTATTGAAGTGAATTTTAGTCATGAAGTTGAATTGAGCAAGGAAATGCTGTCTGATGATGGTGGCAAGGAGGAATTCAAAGAGGATGAATCTGGTACTGACTACAAAAAAAGTGGGGGATCTGTTGATGTCATGGAACAGATTCAAGAGGATAGGCATGAAGGTCTCAATGAGAATTTGCCTAAAATTGTTGCGGAATTTCGGGATGAGAAAACTGGAGAATTGAAAGGCGATACAACTGTCCTTGATTCTGGGAATGGGGTTATTGAGACTGAACAATGGACTGATAATTCAGCAAGTTTAGATGTGAAGCACCAAGACTATAACAACGGAGATGTAATTGAGGCTGCAGTTATAGTGCATTCTGGGAATCAGAGGGGAACTCATAAACAGAATGGTACTTCAGCTGTCTTATATACTGAGGAAGCAGCAGCAGTGCCAGAAATTTTGAATTCATACTTAGAGAAGTTAGTGAATGAGAGTTGTGAGGGTATTCAGGTTCCTTCAACTATTCTTGGAGCAGAGGATAATAAAGATTCTGAACCACATTACGCTGATGAAAAAGTTAATGGTGTTGGCAAAGACATTTTTGTGATTGAGGAGTTAGAAAAGATAGCAAAGAAAGATGGCAATGACAATATTGTTATTGAGGAGCCAGAAAAGAAAGCAGAAAAAGTACAGGAAGAGAAGCAAATCACTCGAGGAAATGGTGAGCGAGAAATTCTACCTCCAGCAAAGCCTGCTTCATCGTCTGGAAAATACACTGGTCCTGCTGTCCCTCCTCCCCGTCCAGTTGGCCTTGGGCGTGATGGCCCAACATTGGAACCCCCACCTCCCCGTCCTGCTGGCCTAGGGCGTGATGCCCCACCATTGGAACCCCCACCTTCTCGTCCTGCTGGCCTTGGGCGTGGTGCCCCAGCATTGGAACCTACACCTAGGGCAGTATATCTACAGCAGCAACGCGTTAATGGAACTGTATCTGATGTGCAATCCCAACAGATTGAAGACCCCCCTAATGGGGAGGGTGACGAGTATGACGAGACTCGTGAAAAACTCCAGATGATCAGGGTGAAATTTTTGCGGCTTGCCCATAGGCTGGGGCAGACTCCCCATAATGTTGTTGTAGCACAGGTTCTTTACAGGCTGGGATTAGCTGAGCAGCTGCGAGGGAGAAATGGGGGGCGTGTTGGTGCCTTCAGTTTTGATCGTGCGAGTGCCATGGCTGAGCAGCTTGAGGCAGCTGGACAGGAACCCCTTGATTTCTCTTGTACAATTATGGTTCTTGGGAAGACTGGAGTTGGAAAAAGTGCAACCATTAATTCAATATTTGATGAAGTAAAGTTTGGTACTGATGCTTTTCAATTAGGTACAAAAAAAGTTCAGGATGTTGTGGGCACTGTTCAAGGGATTAAGGTACGGGTCATTGACACACCAGGTCTTCTTCCTTCTGGGTCTGATCAGCACCAGAATGAAAAGATCCTTCACTCTGTTAAGCGCTTCATCAAGAGAACTCCTCCAGACATTGTTTTGTATCTTGACAGGTTGGACATGCAGAGCAGGGATTTTGGTGACATGCCCCTCTTGCGCACCATCACTGAAATATTTGATCCATCAATATGGTTTAATGCAATTGTAGTCCTTACACATGCAGCATCTGCTCCTCCTGATGGTCCAAATGGTACTGCTTCAAGTTATGACTTATTTGTCACTCAACGCTCTCATATTGTTCAACAAGCAATCCGTCAGGCAGCTGGTGATATGAGGCTCATGAATCCAGTTTCATTAGTAGAGAACCACTCAGCATGTAGAACAAATAGGGCTGGGCAGAGAGTGTTGCCAAATGGCCAGGTTTGGAAACCTCATTTGTTATTGCTTTCTTTTGCATCGAAGATTCTTGCTGAAGCAAACACACTTTTGAAGTTGCAAGATGGTCCACCTGGGAAGCCTTTTACAACTCGTTCCAGGGCACCTCCTTTACCATTCCTGCTCTCATCCCTTCTCCAGTCAAGACCACAAGTTAAGCTGCCTGAGGAGCAGGTTGGTGATGAGGATAGTCTTGATGATGATTTGGAAGAGTCATCGGATTCTGAGGATGAATCTGAATATGATGATTTGCCGCCATTTAAAAGTTTGACAAAGGCCCAGGTGGCCAAGCTTACTAGAGCTCAGAAAAAGGCATATTTTGATGAGTTAGAATATAGGGAAAAGCTTTTTATGAAGAAACAGTTGAAAGAAGAGAAAAGGCGAAGAAAAATGATGAAGAAAATGGCAGCTGCAGTGAAGGATCTGCCTAGTGATTATAGTGAAAATGTAGAAGAAGAAAGTGGTGGTGCTGCATCTGTGCCTGTTCCAATGCCAGATTTAGCCTTGCCTGCTTCTTTCGATTCTGATAATCCCACACATCGGTATCGGTATCTTGATACCTCCAACCAGTGGCTTGTAAGGCCTGTCCTAGAAACTCATGGTTGGGATCATGATGTTGGTTATGAAGGTATAAATGTAGAAAGATCATTTGTCGTTAAAGAGAAAATTCCAGTATCTTTTTCCGGCCAGGTAACAAAGGATAAGAAGGATGCTAATGTTCAAATGGAATTAGCAAGTTCTCTAAAGCATGGGGAAGGGAAATTGACTTCAGTAGGTTTTGATATGCAGACTGTGGGGAAGGACTTGGCTTATACTTTACGTAGTGAGACAATGTTCAGTAATTATAGGAAGAATAAGGCAACAGCTGGTCTCTCGGTCACTCTGTTGGGTGATGCGTTGTCAGCTGGACTGAAAATTGAAGATAAATTGATTGTCAACAAACGGTTCCAAATGGTAGTGTCTGGTGGTGCAATGACTGGCCGTGGTGATGTAGCTTATGGTGGCAGTTTGGAGGCCCAACTGAGGGACAAGGATTATCCTTTGGGTCGATCCCTTTTAACACTTGGACTTTCCGTAATGGATTGGCATGGAGATCTTGCTGTTGGTTGCAATATACAATCACAGGTCCCTATTGGGCGGTCTACAAACTTAATTGCTCGTGGAAATTTGAATAACAGGGGGGCTGGACAAATCAGTATTAGAGTAAATAGCTCAGAACAGCTCCAAATAGCTTTGGTTGGCCTCCTTCCTCTATTGAAAAAGGTATTTGGTAACTCTCAACAAATGCAGTTTGGACAATGATGAAAACTAGATTATATGTGCTGCAGCAGTCTCGTGATGATATGAAACTTCTGATGATGATGATGGTAATTGTTAAAAGAGAGTGAAAAAAGCAGCTTATTTTGTCTTTTCGTTTTTTCCCCAAACCCTACTCCTTTTTGTCAAAGCTAAAACTTCAACAATATGTTTCCTTGATTGTAGAGACTTAGTGTCTATGTTAAAATATTTTCAGGTAGTGGTTTTTGTTCCTATTAAGCCACTGGGCCAAACATTGCTTCTGGTTCAACCACGTTTTATTAATATGTGTCGACATATATGTACATTGTACAGTTACCATGTCCTTATAATTATAGGCTTAGGATCACATCTGTTTATCTTTTCCTTTGCCCATTGTAGAAAGATGTCAAAACTCCAATTTCAAATAAAACCTACTACAATTTCCAAAATCCACTATGTTTATTAAAAATATAATTTTATGTTTTTTAGACAATGGCTGCGACTTGTTATTTTATTTTGCTAAAATTTATTAAAAATTTGTTAATATCCTTGAATATGCGTGGTTAGCTGTGGTGTAGTATCTTTGCTTTATTATTTGTGCATAATTTGTGACCAAGAGATAGAAATTTTAAATATAAATCAAGAAAAATTATACAGTTCAGAAGAGGGCTAGCTGAGTTTCTCTAGTTGCCAAGGAGAATGCCGTTACTACAATGATATCTTCAGTACTTATCAAATGGCGCCGTCTATGGGAATGTCTAGTTCTAATCACTAGATCTCTCTCCTTTTTTTTCGAGGACTGTAACTCTTACAATTCTTTCTTTACTCATTTACCAGCTTCTTGTTCCTTGAACTGCAAGGAGTATTTTACTTAGACTGCAAGCTGATCTTTTCGTTTCACTAAACAGACAAAACCATATCACACCTTGTAATACTCCTTTTCATCTCCTTGGTAAAATTACTCGAAGCCATGGAAAAGATCCTTCAACCTCAGTATCAAAATCAGACATCTTCTGAGAATAACACCATTTCACCTCAAAACGACCAATGCTCTAAAATGTTATCCCTTTCTTTACTCCAGGTTTCGATGTAAATGCTTCCTTGCAAACTATGAGTACCGTTGCAACTCAGATCAACCAAGTTATGCAAGCTCTTGCTGCTGACTCTCATAACAAAACACCTAATAGTCAAAATGCAAGTGGAGTCCTGGAAAATACTTTACATGATGTAGTAAAAAAGTAAAATAATCCAATTTATTAACAAGGTTTAGAATCAAATATTTGAGTGACAAAAGAGCTGAGGGTATTTCTTCCTCATCTCTGTCTCACTCACCCAAATACATTACTCTATTTTTCTGTTAAGCCACAGTATTTTTACCATCGAAATCTCTTTGCTATGAAGTTGACGAATCTGTCGATCTACCATCTCCACTGGGATCTCCTCATATGACAACTCCTCGTCAATTTTAATGTATCAATACATTATTTTATTGAATCATGATGAGTGAAATTACCACTTCACTCACTAAACCTATTTTATTTTTTTTTTAGTCCTTTCAAATTATCAATTAAATCCCTAAATTTTATTTCCTTTTTCAATTAAGTCCTTCCATTTCTATAATCCTAATTCGGCTATTACAATTTTTTTTTTATTTAATTTTTATCATACAAACAATCAATTAACAATCAAATACGCATGTTAATACATCAAAAATAATTTCAAATAAAATTAACAAAAAAATTTCGAAAGTGTTTAACTATACTTAGCTCGGTTGTGACGTGGTGTTACATTTCTCCCATTTACAAATAAATTCTTCCTCGAATTTAATAACAAGTAAGGTTTAGAATCAAATACTCGAGTCACGAAAGAGCTAAAGGTGCAGCTACAGGAACACCTTAGAATCACATTGCAGACTTTAAGAGAGAATGAGCTGTTTGCAAAGCTTTCCAAATGTGAATTCTGGCTGAATGAGGTAATTTTTTTGGGGCATGTTGTTGGGAAAGACGGTATTAAAGTCGACCCACAAAAAGTTGAAGCGGTTGCAAATTGGCCACGCCCTACCACAGTGACGGAGGTATGTAGTTTCCTTGGTATGTCAGGATATTACCGTCTGTTTGTGAAGGATTTTTCCAAAATTGCTTCTCCCCTAACGAAGTTAACTCGGAAAGATGTGAAGTTCCAGTGGAATGACAGGTGTGAGACGAGTTTTCAGACTCTGAAGAACTGTCTTATGAATGCTCCAGTTTTAGCACTACCTATTAAGACTGGTACGTTTTCTATTTATTATGATGCTTCTAGAATTGGTTTGGAATGTGTATTGATGTAGGATGGACTTTATCACGACCCAAACCAGAGGGTCGCGACGGTCCAAGGATACGGGATTCGTCTGTGGCTACCAGTACCTCGATGAACCCCTAATACAAATCAGCTCATACATCCAAGTCAGGTTACATGTTATTGGATTACATTTAGGTCCATTTCTTATGCTCATATATCTTATTCATACTAATAGTTCATGTTACACACAATTTCATTCATGATGAACCAATATATTTCATGCCAAATCTTATACATATACGTTTTAGGTCCTAATATATATATATATATATATGCAAATTTTTTGCCGAAAATCTGGCAAAGTCTTCTCTGTATTTTTAACATGCCAAACCTGCAATTTAACAATTTAACACTCTCAAATATTAGTTTTCAACTCAACTCCTTCTCCACATCATCAAACCATTCATATTATTTCACAATTCACAACATTTAGATCAATACCATACTTTGGATTACAGTACTATGGAGCTACTAGACAGAATTTGGATAAAAGATGGACTTATATTATTTACATATATGTGTCAAAATGTACACGGCGAAGGAGTAGCATGTGGAACTCGGATCTCACCATCACCTGAAAAGATTTAAAACCATGGGGGTGAGTATAAAATACTCAGTAAGTAGTTATATACAAAAATGCATGAAAATCATATACTATTGAAGCTGAACCGAAACTTGAAATGGTTAGGAGCAATAATAACAGTGGATAGAGCAAATAGTACTGAAACATGTGGTAATAAGTGATGAACAAATTTAACAGTGATAACAATAGGTCTGGTACAAGGGTAGCAAGTGAAAAGCTATAAGTGCAGCATATGAAATGTTTAAAGTATGGTGAACAATGATAACATGTAGTATGAGTCACATCATATATGATATAACAGGTAAATAGGGCCAAATATGTCAAATATGCACAATCGTGCTAACAAGTATATATAGCGCAATAACGCGTAACAAGTAAATAAGTAAAAGTGATCGGCTATTACGACTAGAAAATATAGCTCCCCTCCCCTAGCAAGGGTCAAATAAGGTACCAGTGTGCACACGGTCGACAGAAAATCCAGCTACTCCGTCGTAGTAGCCCTGTTATAATATCATATGCAAAAGTCTCGTATAATGAGTATAGGTTCACAAATATAGCTCAATTTTACATATAATAACTCATTTTCATGTTACAAGTATCATATAAGCATGCTGGCCAAAGTTAAGAAACTGGCCTGTCGGGGCCCAGTTTCGCCAGCACAAATGACAGGTCAAATTACGGGTCCGTTTTAGGGTTTTTGGGTAGTTTCTGGTTCTCTATGTTATTAACATATTTAGGTGGATTATTTGGTATCGATTTGAAGCTTAGAGATAGGGGAAAAGATTGGGCCAGGTATCGGGTTGAAATGCTTCATAGGTTTCAAATTATATCAGTCGGAAATTTAGGTCAGTTTGGAGAGTCATTTTAAGTGCCTATTGGGCATCTCAAATCAAATTAGGGTTTTTATGTCTCAAATCAAGTCTAATGCATATTTTATGCCATATGATGCATAAATGCAATAATTGTATATAAATACTTACTTTCAAAGCTTAGCCAAGGTACGTAGTTTCCAACTAGCCCGAAGACCCCCTAACTGTTGCGACGACTACCCGACTCGTCCCGTTTTTGGGAGGGCTCGCCTATATATATATAAACTCTCCGTAAGACTTTAAATCATCATATATATACACAATACACATCAAAGATATACATATACACAACCAATGATCACATTTCCTACCAAATGACAAATTTACCTTTTTGTACACATAGGCCATTCGGCCAAACCTTAACTCTAGTTCATAATCAATTTAGCCTAAGTAGGGTTATGTCATCTAAGTTTAGTTTTTTCAATTCAAATTCACAATTCAACAATGAAACACATCAATTCAACAATTTCAAACTCAATTACACATAATCTAATCAAACTTCTCGTTTTGCCTTAAAGTAGGTTCGGTTTAAAAGGGGTTTTCCCATTTCATTAATAATTCTCCCAATTACACTCACAATTGAGCAATTTAAGCTACCAATTAAATATTTAAACATTCAATTATACAAGAACTAAGTCAATTCTTTATTTCCCCCAAGTTAGGGCATTCGGCCAAAAAGGGTTTTCCTCCAATTTATGTTTGTTCTTCAATTTAAGGGTTCAATTGTCAATTCAATATGTCAATTATACATTCAAATACTCAATTGCAACAATTCACAAGAATTTCTCACTCCTAAACCTAATTCCCCTTCGGTCATAATGTCCCCTTCAAAAATTAACATTCAACATCAAATTACTCATTCAATTAACATCAATTCAACTCATTTAACAACAATTATACAAACAATTGTTCCACTAGAACACATCAATATTTTTTCTCAATTGTACCCTTCTGTTCGACCATCTTACATTTCTACCAATTGATGTTTAATTCTTCAAATCAATCATCAAACTCAATATTTAAGTTTCAATTAATCATAATCAACAAGAAATTTCAACCTACCTTTAAACTTCTAAGAATGGCCGAATCCTCAGTCCCTCTAAACCTCTCACCAAATTGAAGATTAGAGCTTTGTTTGATGAAATGTAAATTATTTGATGATGATCTTCACTCTAGCACCAAATCTTAATTACCATATATTGGCCGAAGATAAAGAAGAATTGTTCTTTTTTTTTTTTTTTTTTTTTTCTTTTGGTTTCTTAGGAGAAAGATGAAGGTAGATAGCAAATAATGTTTATTTTAAGAGTTAGTGGAATTTTCCACCTAATTCCAAACATGCAAATTCATAATAAGCATTCTACATCCTATACATGCATCCATTGGATTTCAATATACCAATACATTATTCTATTGAATCATGATGAGTAAAATTGTCACTTCACTCACTAAACCTATTTTATTTTTTTTTTAAGTCTTTTTAAATTATCAATTAAATCCCTAAATTTTATTTCCTTTTTCAATTAAGTCTTTCCATTTCTATAATCCTAATTCGGCTATTACAATTTTTTTATATTTAATTTTTATCATAAAAACAATCAAATACACATATTAATACATCAAAAATAATTTCAAATAAAATTAATAAAAAATTTTTCAAAAGTGTTTAACTATACTTAACTCGGTTGTGACGTGAATTTTATTAAATTTTTTATATAAAAAATTTATATTTGCTAAACATATTTTTATTATCAAATTTTTAAATATATTATATATGAATTAAAAAGCTAAAGAAATAAAATTAAATGAAATGTAAACTTTTTTTTTTAAGAAATAATATTTTTTTCTTTTGAGAATTATTAGCTAAATAATATTATAAAAAATATTATAATCAAATTCAATGATGACAAAGATAATGAAAACGTCAGAAATTAAAAAGAAATATTAGTATCACCATCCTTTTAATAATATTATTTATGCTTAATAATTAATATTCTTTTTTATCTTTAAACTTTTAAAAAATAAATATTTATTATTTATTTCATTTCTTTTATTTTCTTATCCCATAGATTATATTTTCTTTTCTCATAAAATAACTCTCAAAAAATACCCAAGTCTTTAACAAATTTAAAAATACTTTATTTTGTTTTTTTTTAGTTAAAGCCAAACCTTCTTATTTTGGGACATTATCAATTATCTAATATTTTTTTAAAAAAAATTATATATGATCAATTATGGGCGTGTGAAATATTAAACTGATTATTATATTAAATATTATAATCTAACATAATACTATCATGCATTGACCGAAATGGACGAATCAAAATTAGGCCACCAAAAGATTATTAATAAACCCGACCAATTTGGGTGGTATCATAAATCTCAATTTATAAAAAAAAATATAAATATAAAATTTTTTATAATTTTTTTTAAATTTAAATTTGATTTATAAATATATCTAAATTAAAATTATTAAATTATAAATCTTCACTTTTTTTAACTTATAAAAAAAGTAATCGTATGTTTAGTATCTTAACTTAATGATAATGTGATACTATTTTAAAAATGGACATTAAGATTCAAATCTTACATATAAAATTAATATTAAAAAAATTAATTATATTGAATTTAAATCTATTTAAATTATGTTATTATAATAGAAAGTTTTTAATTTTTTAAACATTGAAGAGAAAAATAATGTTTGTTTCTATATAGTCAAATTTGTTTGACCTATTAATATTTCATTTATATTGATACAAATATATTTTAATTTAAAAATAAAAATATAAGACTAAACATAAAAATAATTAAATAATTAAATTATAATTTCTTTTATCTTTCTGCTTTTTAAGCAATAAAAAATTGATCATTGAATTTAAATTTGTTTATATTATGTTATTATAATGAAAATATTTAAATTGTTTTAAGCATTGAAAAGGAAATTAACGATTGTTTCGATTATGTAATCAAACCTATTTGACGTACTAATGTTTCATTTATATTCGATAAAAATATATATTGATTTAAAAATAAAAATATAAAATAAGATATATTAAAATAAAAAATTAAATTAAATTTCTTCTAATAATTTTAAATGATATTAATAAAATATTAAAACCGACAAACTCAAGGAAAAACACACCATACTTATTATTTTTTTTTTACAGCAAATCAACTTGATTAAATTTATTAAAAACTAAAAGTTTGAAATATAACGCTTTCAAAAGTGTAAGAGAATAATATTTCTACAGCTGTCTTTCTCAATAATGTAGAACAGTAACATTGTATTCAACAATAGCATCGCCAGTGGTAGCATTGAGATAATATGTTTTCAACGAAGCAAATCCTCTTGCCAATCGGAAAACACCAGTCCCACCGATGATAGGTAGCTCACGGTGGAGTTCCATTGCTGGATTTCCTCCCATGATTGTCAGACTGCTGCCATTGAATTCTTTACTCTTGAAAAGTAGGTTCATCGCCATGAGAAGGTTCATCGACTTTTGTCCACATGACCCATAAAACCCCTGAGCTCGGCCTACCTCCTTTGATGTTGGTTCAGGCCCGACTGTTAACGGGTCATCGATCATGACCACCATCCCAAATACGGTTGGCGAGTTGTTGGTAATATTAGATCGGGCTATTACAACAGCAGTTGGGTTCGGCTCAGAAAATATATCATGGAAGTAGAAGTGGAGATGGGTTACTTTCTCTTTAGCATGAGAAAGCTTAAGAAGCCATTGATCAATGTCTTCAGAAGCTTGAGAAATGCTATTAAACATTACCAAGCAAGCCATTAGTGCTAGTGCTAGTGCTAGCTTCCCCATATTTTATTTTTTCCGTTTTCACAAGAAAAATGAAGAGTGGCAGAGGCCTTTAATATATGAATTTAACAAGATAATTATGTAGTAGGTCATATATATTATTTATTTATGCATGACTGAATAAGAAAAAAAATTCATTTTCTTCTTCTCTTGAGTGGACAGTCCAACTACTAAAATAACCAGAAATGAGTTAATTAGCTTCAGTCCAAATGGTTATGTTGAAATAGGCCTGTCAATGTTTTTGTCCAAATGTTTTAATAATATATTTTTTTTGGGAGTTGAACTTACATCTAATATATAAATTTAAAGTTTTTATTATTTGAATGTTCATTGTTCTTGGAAACGCTATATACTAAAAAAATATTAGAAATTTTAAAATATGATAATTAAATTACAAAAACCCCAACAAGTGCGTTGTGCACACCACGTTAGTTGCTGAGCTATATCTTGCAACTAATCTCTTATTTATTCATTGAAGTGGTTTGAGTAGCCAAACCAAGTAACCATATACCAATTATACCTATAATATATTATTAACTATACTAGTTGGGACAGGGACATAGGGAGACCAGGTTCTGGTGGTCCTCGATCACCTCAGAAAAAAAAAAAAAAAAAGAATTTAAGAATTTATAGAAAAATTTCCATTTCATTAATTAAAACCTAAATTTTTATATAATTTTCGCTCATTAATAATTAATTTTTTGAAAATTTATATATATATATAAATTTTTAATTTTTGATTCATTCAAAATTAATATTTTGATTTTGTCATTGAATTGAGTAGTGATAATTTTTATTAATGGATTGTATTGTTATCTAGTTAAATATGTTGAGATTTTGTTTTTAAGAAATATTAAAAGCAATGTATATGTATAAAACTAAAGTTCACATGTTTTATATTAATTCTTTATTATAGTTTATTTATAGTTTTAGCACAAAATTTTGTTAATCTCTAATCAATGTGTCCCTTGTTTCATGTTTTCCTTTTTTCTTGCTCCCTTCCTTTCATTTTCATCTGACTGAACATTATCAAAGTGCCTGGTTTTTTATAAGCTCCAAACTTCCAATACTTTTTTTTAAAATATACGATGGCTATGGTATTTCAAAAGTAAGTGAATGTTTGATTCAACGAGGAGGCGAATCTATGCATATGGTTGTGGAAGCAGTTGTGTTCATTGGATAATTAAATTATTTATATAGTTTAGCAATTAATTTGTACTTGTCCTATTAGATTATTTTCCTTTGCTTTTATAAAATTACAAATATATCCAATTAAAGTTATGTGTGTATATTTTACCCCATAAATAATTTTTTCTGATTGGTCTGGCTAGGTATGAAAACAAAATTTTTAGGAAGGGGACACTATGATAATTGGGAAAGAAAATAAAGAAAAATAAAAGAAAGTGAAGAAAAATGTGGAAAAAAAAAAGAAGGAAAATAAAGGAAAAAAGAAAAAGAAAATATGATTAAATTATAATTTATTAGGACTAAAAAATTAATTTTTTAAAATAAATGGACCATATTATTAATTTCATCAAATCTCAAAAAGATTTATTTTAAAAATTTCAAAAGTCAAGAGAGTTATATATCTTTTTTATTTTTAAGGAGATTTATATATCTTTTTTATTTTTAAGGAGATCTTTCTTCGAATTCAATAATTATGATTATAATTTAATATTAATTATTAATGATTAGTAGTACAATTAGTAGTTGCAGTTAATAATTAAATATTTGTAAGTCAACATGTAAAATTATATTATATCACAAAATGATAAATAAAATAAAAGTGATTACATCTTTTAAAATATTTAACATGTCACATATATATTTTATTCTTACTATAGTTTAAATACTATTATGTAAATATATAAATAAATATTTTATGAAATATTTGTACTTAAATAATAAAGTGGAAAGTACACTAAACTACTCTGACATTTTTTTTAAATTCTTAAATGAGTTTTTTTTTTGTGACATTTTGTTTCCTTAAAATTTATGTCATTAAAAACTCTAGTGATAAAATGATTAATATTATTAATTTTGCTGAGCTAGAAAATAAATTTTTTTTTATATGACATCCATTTGTTGTTGTGTTAGACGCCACGTGGCATTTTAAAAAATTGAAAATAATCTAAATTATTATTTTATTATTTTGTGCATTACAATTAAAAGACCATATACATTTATTAAAGGAAATATAATCATTTCAAATATTTAGGGTTTATCAAAATTACTAAAATGCCATTTTCTCCTTCACTGCAACTGGCTTAACAGCCGCCTCTACCTCTTTTGGTCCATCATATTGCCAGTGGTGCAATGGAGCTCACATGGACGAGTTGAAGCACACATCAATGGCTGTCAGATCCATTATCGTCAAGCGCAACTTTCTTTTTTTCTTTCTTTCAACATTTCTTGTTTCTTTAAAGCCTTAATAATGTAAATTTCTTGATCTCATTTTCAGTATTATTTGGCTACTGGATTATGCTTGTGGGGATAAAGAAGAGAGATTTGGGTAGTTTTGAAATTCTTTTTGTGCTTCATTAAGCGAACATGGGGTTAAACATAGTGCATTTTAGTTCAAATTAGGATTCTTGGTATTGGGTTCTTTTAATTATTTTATGATTGAAAAGGGAAGTGAATTTCGTCCGATTGTGATTCTTGGATTTGATAACTGTGTTTTGGCTTCAATTTGAGATCCTGTTATTGATCCATTGTTGAGCAGTTTGAGATGTATTATTTTTATTTAATTAATTGGGTATAGACTTATATAGTTAATGAAACTGAAGCATTGTTTGGTTGCTAATTAAAAAAAAATTAATTGTTATTGTAATTTAGTTAAATGAGTTGTTATGGTACAATGAAGAAGAAGCAATTTTGCAGCTTGATGATAATGATGATGCACAGAAAGCAACGTTTTCTCTTACAAAACGTTGTATTTTTTATTTTTATTTTATTTTTAATGCCGCATGGCATTCAACATAGCATCACGTGGATGCCGGCAATATATAAAAAAATTCAGCTCAACAAAATTAACGACGTTAACGATTTTGTCACTAAAATATCTAATGGTGTAAACCACATTACCAAAGTATCACAAAAAAATTACAGCCTCCAAATTAAAAAAAATTATCAAATCACATGATAATTTAATGTACTTTCCCTAATAATAAAAATTTTTATTTGAATTTTTAAGTTAGTTTAGATGAAGGGGAAAAATGAATGATATTCTTATAAATTTATGTTGGTTTTCTTGTAATTTTAAGTTATCAAATGGCAATTCAAAAAGAACTAGCTGTTTCATCTCTCAAAAGCTATATTTTGCAGCTTTTGACCCTTTTTTTTCATTTTTATTTTTACAAAATTTAAAACGCTAGGGTTTCATTTTTGATCCATCTCCAAGATATTTATTATCAAACAATTTTATTTTGTTAGATAAGACCCAAAAGCTGAATGCTGGTTCCATCGATCAAATCAAAGTAGCCTAAATTGGCTTTGAATTCTCAAAAAAAAAAAAAAATAAAAAAAAAAATAGTATTGCGCCTTTGCCTAAAATAACTTTTCATTAAACAATGATATGGTGGTATTAATATTTAAGCCCAACTTCAAAGATGAAAATTGAAATCGTTCAAAATAGAGAAAACTGAGTTCCTTTGATTTGTTTATTTGCATAAAATATGAGCTAATAATTTCAACTTGGGTTCTATGGGGTAGTGGTTTGCACTTAGCACTCTGGACTTTGAATCCAGCGACCTGTGTTCTTATTCTCGGTATGACCTATTGCTTTAAGTTTCTATTTTAGAGGCAAGATCCTAAAGAATGTAAATCAAACAATTATTATTTTTGGTGCTTAAGCCTAATCTTGTTTGTAGAATGAAGGATTTACGTCTTAAAAGCCTTTATACAAATTTTTTACAAGATTATATCTAAAATCTTTGCAATGTAATATTTCTTAAATTATTGTAGAATCGCAATTTATAAGGTATTATTCTTCAAATTATTGGAGAAATGCAGAATGCCTGAGGGTGCAAATTTCAGATGATATCCTTTTGGCTCATCAAATAATGCACCATCTCAAAAATAAAAGTAGAGGTGACAGGCATGAAATGGCTATTGAGCTTGATATTTCTAAAACATATAAGTGTGTGAAGTGGGATTTTCTTGAAAAAATGCTTCACCAATTTGGTTTTCATAGGAGGTGGATAAAATGGATCATGGTGTCTTTACAGTCACCTATTGTAACAATCCAAGTACCTAAAAGAGCAATTCAGATTTTCTGTCCTATTTGGTATCCCATATTTTGTACCATGCACCTTTTTATACGCCATATTACTAATAAAAAAATATTGGTTGCTAAAATACCTTGAAGAAAAAAATGATGTGGCACAAAAAAAAATGTATGAGACAAAAAATGGAATACCAAACGGAACAAATGATCCAGATTGCTAAAAGAGAGGTGCTTAAGATAGTGGGCTTTGTTCCAGATCGGAAATAGATAAGAGACATAAGTGGTTTATATAGTCCAGCTAGTTACTATCTAAATAACCTGAGTTAATCGTTTTAAACTGGGGTTGAGCCATAAATCAACAAGTTATTTGAAGCCAGTTTCGGGTCGGCCGTTACAATTTGGTATCAGAGTCGCATTAGAGTCAGATTGTGCGGAGTTGGTAAGCCAGAGGGAAAGGGCTATCCATGGAGTAAAGCACAAGATGGAGCCACCTGGGGCACTAGCGAACTAAAATACTCAAGGCCAATCAAAACTAAACAAGTGGCTTGAATTTAGTTGAAATGAACTAGCTTAGTTGTGACGAGGAGGTTGCACCCCAAAGGAGGGGAGAGTGTAACAGCCCAAGCATCTAAAATAGAGGTGCTTAAGATAATGGGCTTTGTCCCACATCAGAATTGGATAAGAGATATAAATGGTTTATATAGTCTACCTAGTTACTATCTAAATAACATGGGTTAACCGTTTTAGACCGGAGTTGAGCTATAAATCAACAGATTATTTACAGTCAGTTTCAGGTTGTGTTGGTACACCTATTATGTTAATTTTAATAGCGAAAAACATTGTTTTATTAAACCTATTCGAGGAATTCGATAAAGTTATTCTTTTTCACCTTATTTTTTTCTTACCTATGTTGAAGGCCTCTCCTCTCTAATTCACCAAGCTGAAAGATTAAGGCAAATATTTGCATCAAAATTATATTGCTTGAAGGGCTCCATCATTTTCTCATCTTTTGTTTCTTGATTATTCTTGTTAACCATAAAAATACTAAGATGGATTAATTAAGATTAATATCTTTAGATTGTTTTAAAATTAGGTATTAAGTTAGGGTTTTATGCAATTAAAGTAACTTCACTTTTTGTACCATCAACTCTAGTCAAAGATACGATATATAGGTCATGGAATACCATCAATCAAGGGTAGATATATAGGAGATACCATCAAATTCTAAAGTAAACATATAGATTTTAGTTAACTGTCAATTCTCAAAAAGGGTGATCACACAATTCTAAAGTAAAAAATTAGGCTTTTATTGGGTGAGTGATGAAAATTTATAAGGAGTTTATAAGACTGTTTATAGGTGATTTTATAAGGCTATAACAATAATTATAATTAAGATAAAACCTTAGTTTTACAGATTCCTAATTAGAATGGTATATACATCCTAAATGGGCTCACTATATACAACAGACTTAGCAGTAAATATCTTTTCATAACCTACTCCAATTATAAGGTCTAATGGGTAATATGGTCCCTAGCTAATTTTGGGCTAACATTAACAATGCTTCTTGCAACCATGCACTTTAGAAATGTGAAGGATTGCATCCTTTTAGTTAGCCTCCATCTAGAAGTAACAAAGTTTAAAATTTGAACTTCCCAAAGAAGCTGAAGAGCAATGCCTTTTCATCTCGAGCTTACATATACATGAACATCCTTTTATTTTTCACTTTTACCTTTAGTGAACTTTCAGAGCTTCTCTCTCTAGATTTTCATTGATTTTTCTCTCTTTAGGATTCCTAAGCTTTATTCTTTGTGTTCTTTGTATCTCTAAGTAAGTTCTTCACTTTTTCTCCAATTATCTCTATTTTGATCTTATTGGGAGCTTATATTTTAATCCATTTTTGTTTTCTTGTGTTGGCATAATGACAAAAGGAAGTTTTGGGTTCGGGCACTTCCAAAGGAACTTTTCAGTTAATGGCCGAATTTATTGAGCCAATCTCCACTAAGGTACTAATCCAAAATTTTGAGTCTCAATTTATTTTAAGGCTGATAGTAATTGTTCAGGATACCCCCTTATGAATACTTCCTCTATGGCAAGAACTCTCCTATTTTTTTTGTTTTTTTTTATAAGAAGATTAGATTTTTATTAATGATAAGGGGGAATAGAACACAAACATTATTGCTGTTTTAACAGAATAATGAAACCAGGCTTTGAGATCTTTTCTAAACTTGACCATACTGCAAATAACCAAGAACTTTCCTGCTTGGTTTAGATAGAAAAAAAAATCTTTTATATCCTTAGGTTCAAACTAAGACTCTTGGACCATGGTCAATAATCCATGATAAGTACTTAGCTTGGTATCAACATTTAAGCTCTTACTATGCCAATAGCTGGAAATCTTTACGTATTTTTAACATGCTAGAATTTTCCACCTCTATAATTCTTCTTTATAAAAACCTTATCTTGACAATGTATTCACCTTTAGGCTTGGGATAATGTCCATAACCTTGTTTGATCTGGCAATCCTTTTTAGCATTCTTTTAACTAGTGAATCAATATTTGTCACTCTTGAGGTTGATATTGAGGACCTCACCATTTCTTTTGTTAAGAATGATAGTAATTACAATAACTTTCTTGCTCAAAATTATAATCTGAATGCCAATTTCCTTCTTTATGAGCTGTGTAAATTTATTTTTTTACACTGCTTTGTTTAAGATTATAAAAGAGCATTTAAAAATAACAATCGCTCTTGCTATTGGCTAATGCTTAGCCATTGGCTATCATATTCTTGTCTATATTTATCAAAGCATCCATACCTTTTTACACGAAGGATCCAATTATTCTTTTGATTCCTTGTGAAGGCCTTTATGGATGGTTTAGCTTTGGCTTGTAGCTTGCTTCCCTAAACTTTTCAATATAGCTCAAAGGCCTCATTTTAATTCTTTAGCAAATTATGGCTAATGGGTTAGAGGATTTAATTTCAAGACATGAGTTTTCATAAGGTCTTTTCGTTCTTATACTTTACCAAACATAGGGAAAATAACAAATTTTACTCGTTCCATCCCATAAAGTTCGACCCTAGATAGATGAGGTTCTAACATTCCCATTTCATACTGATGAAGAAAACACCTTAGCTGATGGGTTTGAATCATAGGTCAATGTGCTAATAGCTTGGGATATGCATTTCAGTATCATCTTGGATAATAAGTATGGCATTGAAATGTATCATCTGAACCTATACACTCATTAGTTTAGCCTTGTCCAATGCCTCCCTCTCCCTTTAGTGCATTATTTAAAAATAGTTAGCACCCCTCGATCTACAATTTCCTTGGATTTCATCTAAGAAATAAATGAGATTTTTGAGAAACAAAAGGCCGAGGTTCAAAGAGTAGACCTTTCTATTGTTCTAGACTATTCTGAACTCTATTCCTCTTGTATTCCTATTGGTGGGAAGGTTTTACTAAGAAGAAGATGGCTCTCCTAACTAATGTTGTCTTGGAGTTACAAGATTTCACAACCCCTTTGAGGGTTCAGACAAAAGTCCAATCTGACACCAATTCTTCTCATCCTATGTAGGGAATGGCCTCTACCAAAATTAAAGGTACACACTTTCCTTTGAAATTTTTTATAGTATTAAGTATAACTACATAATACCAAACGAGAAGTTTTAGTAAGTAGAAAAAGCCTAAGACATCAAGTGCTAACTTAATAGATGACTTTTGGTCAAAAGGGAAAAATAGCTAAGAAAAAGTAAGGATTCGGCCAAACTGGTAATAATTTGCCCATGGTGGATACCAATAAAGGTTCCACAAGGTTGAAGATCTCTACAACCCCTTTTGGCATTGTTCCTAATATTTTAAGTAGACGGGAAAGGATAAAACACAACCAAGCCACTTAGGCTAGCTTATATTTTGCAGAAGATTTCTTTTGGCTCGAGCTTTTAGATGAAGATTATCTCATTTGAGGGGGTATAACTTTCTTTCTTTGAGATCATTACCTTGTTTGCTTGGCTAACATTTATCATATGTTCTTTTACAAAATCTACCCCTACTAAGATCCCTAACCAGCCAGGGGAAATACAAGAGTTGGTTGTGGTTGAGCCTCTTACAAAAAAATAACAACAAAGCTAAGGCCCTTAGTATAATATTCTAGATTTATACTACAGTTATTAAGCAATATCATTAGATATCAGACCGAAAATACCGACAATAACTAGAAAATTTAAGGAATTAATACATTATTAAATTTAAGAGTATTTTTCTCAGTTACATGGATAATAAAAGATTAAGAATAATAATAGTTAATTATATGAAGAAAGTATGAAAAAGTATTAAAGATGATGAAAAAATTAATAAAATGGTAAAATCGTAAATAAGTGAAACTTCAGGGGCATTTTGAAAAACCTACTGTCTAAGACCCATAATCATTATGAAAGCTATATGATGATAAAATACAATTAAAAATAAGATATTTTACTTCCCACTTTGAAATTTAAAAAATGTACAGAATTGACATAATAAGTTACAGAAAGTTTTGGGGCAAAAATAGAAATAATGAAAGTTTTGGGGTGAAAAATCTAATTTCCATAAGTTTCCACTTATAAATACCATACCTTAGCCAATTTTACCAACCATTTATCATCTTCTTCTTCCTTTCTAGCATAGGCTGAACCATATATAGCAATCCTCCACCATTTTCAAGCCAAAGTTTGTGAAGAAAACCAAAAGAAAACCTAAAATCCAACCTTGTTCTACCTATTTCCATCCAATTTTCACCAAAAATCCCAAAGTAAATCAAGAATCTAAGGGAGATTTTGGAAATTACACCAAATTAAGGTAACATGGTGATTCTTTGATTGTTTAAGTTATTTAGATGTTATAGATCTTGAATTAGATGGGTTTAGCCTTTGATTGCACCAATTGATTCATTTTAATGAAAATCCCCAAATTTAAACCCTAATTTGAAGTTGTAGGATATAAAATCCTAAATTAGTCATCTTTAATGTCTAATTAGGTTAGAATAAGTTTAATTGATGCCATTAGAAGCTTATTTAATGTTAGTTTTGATGTAGAACACAAAGAAGACCAAGATTGCCTATTTTGCCTCCTTTGATGATTTTGGAAATAAATTTTCTTGGCAATTGGAAGCAATTGGTGAGTTTAATATACATCATTTAACATGCCTAGTGTCTTAAATTGATTTGAAATCTATTCTTGAAAGGTCATGTTTGGCCGAACCACCATTGCCATGCTTCCTTTGAATTTTTGCCTTGTTTTCCCTTTGAATTCCAAGCCAATTTGATCCTTTGAATATTGTTATTTGTTATCTATCAATTGCCTATTGTGTTGCCTACATTGTGAGCTTATTGTTTGATATTGGGGCAATATTGATGTTGCACCAAAACCTTGCCAAATTGCCTTATGAAAGTTACACACCAAGTGTTCTACAAAATGCCTCAATGACAATCCCATAGGCTTACCATTTCAATGCCATTGTCGCTAGAGACATTGGCTAGCCAATTGTGCTAACGCAAATGACCTTGAATGACTACTTTGTTATCCAACCTATAGTTGTTTGCTATACCCATTATTATTCTATTTGTACCTTCCATTGCTTATAAGTTATTGAATAACAGTATCGATTGATTGATTTGTAACCTATTTGAATATTGATAAGTTACTTGACTTCTATTGATATCCATTGATTTGTTTCCATCCTATTGTTGGATTATTTCTTGATTTGACAGAACTACCTTACTGACAGGGTAGTGGATAAATACCGTCGGCATTGTGCACAATGTATATCATGGACCCTAGCTGGAAAGGGTTATTATCCTAGCCGGAAAGGGTTATTATCCTAGCTATAAGGCTTGGCCTACCTTATGTATTTTATATGTGATTCATATATGATTAAATGTGTTAAAGCCCATTATCTGTCTTATCCATATGAAATGTATATTGATAACATGTTTATTGATCAAAAACCATTGCTTCTGTATAATTTCCTTTCTTCTGTAAATTGGTGTGCAACCTTGTTAACCATTAATTGTTTAATTGTTATTTATATTGTTTATCCAACCTTTACTTATGATATGATGTATATTAGATTTACTGAGTATTTTTATATTCATCTTTAGTTGTTTAATATTTTTCAGGTTAGGAGTAGAAAGCGGATTCCAAAATTTCTTTCCTATGTGGAATCCTGCAATGTAATTTGACAGTATAATTATTATAATTCTGTCTTTTGTATTATACTCTAGTAGCTTCATGGATATGTATATATGGATGCAGATAGATTGTTTATATGTATGTATAGTATTATATGGAGGTTAAATATGATTATGGTATGTGTGACTAATGATTACAGACTACAGAATCACTGATTACAGAATGACATACTACATGATTACAGAATACAAATACATAATAAGATGATAATTGGATAAGTAATTGGGTTCTACGGGTATTGGTTGCCTCTGGCAGTTCCTACATCCTAAGATCGCCATGTTCCATTTTTGGAACGTGACACTTAGCTCGGTCTTTTACTTATGTATTATTTTTAGCTCTTTTAACTTTTCTGTTTCATGCAAGCTCGGAGTGCAAGTCTAGTCCACTCCTGGCTCCTAAGATTATGGAGAAGGTCCCTGAGTCTACCAAGACTTATTCAAAGAAATCTTCTGCATCCATGTTTGCTCCTTCAACCCCAATACAAAGTAAATAATCCTCACATTCTTTGGCATTGGCCGAAGAAACCTCTGCCAATGATCTAGAAGTTGAGCTAACAATGGAAATCTTAGTTCTAGCCAATCCATATATCATTACATTAGACTTCCCTGTATGTACTTTTCATGCTTGATTATTCCCTTATAATCCTCTTATATAATAAATTGTCTTTATTTTCAAGAATCTTTGGATAATCTTGGTAACTTTTGAGACTTTCAAGGTCGATCCTAATTAAGAAACTAGTTAAAGCTAATATGGAAAATCTTTTTGATGAGCTAGAGGATTTGCCAACTGAAGAACCAAACCTTGATTTGACTAAGCCCATCAATGCTTAAATAGACGAGTTAAAGGCCCTCAATTCTCTTAGGCCTTCCTTTCTACTTGATGAGGCCCTAACCTCGACAACTCAAAAGGCCTTACAGTATATTTCTTTGAATGCTTCGATTGACAACCTAAGTGTTAGCGTAAAAGCTACAATTGACAACCTAGGTTGCGATGTCGTTACTTTGGCCTAGTATTACCGGTCCACCGAAAACACAATCTCATAATATAAGAAAGCTTCAAATGATCTGGGTGTTACTAAAAGGACAATTCAATCTGCCAATAAACTTTGTATATACCATAATAAGTGTCACTAATTCACTAGATAAATTGGTTTGACACTTCTCTAAACATGGTAAATATATAGTTAGATCATGTTAACATGTTGCATATGATCTTAAATTTAATTGTCATATGGTTGTAAATTCTAATGTATTCCCTACTAATACCTCTTAACAAAAATTAATTTGGAATCTCTATGTCCAAAGTAAACTTCATATGTTTATGTGGCATTGGTTATTAGATAGCTTTACTGTTAGGGATGTTTTGCAGCAAAGATTTCAAGATCAATAGATCATAATGGTCTTTGTAAGTGGTATGGTGATGAAGAAACTATCAATCATTTATCATTTATATTTCTAAGGGCATTAGAAGTTTGGGTTAATTCACCTTTAAGATTGAGTTTTTTATTCCTTTTGGAAACTCTACTGCAAATTGTTTGAAAAGAGATGATTCAAGGTATATCTCAATCTAACTCAGGAACTGATTTTTTTCTCTGATTGTCCATATTTTATGGCTGCTATGTGTTAGAATATATTGTTCTTTGTTATTCTATTGTACTTTTACTTTGCACTATAACTTGTACTACCTTCCTTATTTAGCCTATTAATCTTGTATATAAACCTATTTATAGACTCTGTAAAATACACATTGAAATAATCAAATATATCTTTTTCTAATATGGTATCAGAGCCCTAAATTCTGAACCCTAAACTAATCTAATTCTATTCAATTAATTTTTTTTTAATTCGTGGTTGCTATAATTTTGTTCAAGAATTCTTTAATTCTTGGTTGCTTGTCTCAATTTGCGGGAATTGTTTCTTCAATTCTTAGATTACTTGTCTCGGTTTTGTGTATTAAAGCTTTGTCTCAGTTTCGTCTCAGTTTGCATAACAAATATTGGTTTGTGTGATATATTGTCCATCATCTTCAATTTTTGGTATATTTGAAGCTTTGTCTTGGGTTTGCATATTTGTATCAAATTCTTTTCGGATTTTATTGTGAGTTCCATCATTCACTTGATCTTAATCAATCAGTTGTCATGTTTTATATCTACCTTTTTTTTTGGTGTTCTAAATTCAAATTTTCATTGTGATTTTATCATATTTATCTGGAATATTTGTTATGGAGACAATTGAGTTTGTTAGGCCTGTAATAACTATTTTAGATGGGTCTAATTATAGTCTATGAGTTCAACAAATGAAAAGATTTTTAATTGGTCACAAATTGTGGCGCATTGTTACTAGAGGTATCACTAAACCTCTAGAGAATAAAAAAAAAAAAAAACTGATACTAAATATTGTGAAAGATTAAAAGATTGGGATAGTAAAAATCACCAAATCATAACTCAATTTACTAATATCTTCATTCCTGCTATTCATAATCAATTTGCTAAATTTGATACAGCAAAAGTTGTTTGGGATTTTCTATAAAATTGCTACAAGACCACTGGCCTAGCTAATTACTCTTAATAGCATTAAGTAGGAGTCAGGTCAATCTATTAACGAGCTTTTTGTTGTTATACAACCCATATGGAATCAATTGGCTCAGGCCAATATTTGCCCCAATCATCTTCATTTAATTCAGGTTCTTATAGCTCTTTAACCTGGGTATGAATCAGTTTGTGATGCTCTTTTATATTGGGATCCTCTGCCTACATTTGAGATTGCTGTTAAAGAAATCATCTTTGAAGAAACTCGCCTTTGGTTTAAATAAATCATCATTTACAAATGTTTTCTTGGCTACTACTCATTTAGCTCTGAAACACTCAGACCCATCATTTTGTACGATTGTAATAAATAAGGTCATGTGTTTTCTGACTGTCCTACTATTGAGTACATATACTATCATGAGCTAGGTCATATTGTATCCAATTGTCCTACTCAATTGTCCAAGCTTGGGGGACATCTTTTATATCTCGGTATGGCTCCAAATCTGGTACTTCTTCAGTGGGTGCTGCTACCTCAAATGGACCTTCTTCACTTTCTATGAGTGCACTTAAAAATCTATTTAAACAAGTTTTCTCCTCCAATACCTCTACCTCTACTACATTATCTGTCATATCAAGTATTTCTTGGCTTTTAGATTCTGCTTTTTGCAATAAATGACTCCAAATTCTTCATTGTTCTCCATAAAAATATCTAATTCTTTTCTTTCACCTATTCATACTGCTGATGATAGTCATATGACAATTACTCAAACTGCATGTGTAAACACCTTATATATTCATCTTCCTGACACTTATCTTGTCCCTAATCTAACCTTAAATCTGGTCTTTGTTAGTCAATTGTGTGAACTTAGTCTTATTATTTCTTTCTCTTCTTTTGGTTGTCAAGTATAGGATCCATAGACGAGACAAATTCTTGGGAAGAGACGCAAAGCATGAAGATTGTTTAAGTTCTCCTCTTTTCATATACCAGTGTCAAAGAATATCTCTATTGTTACTTTTGTGTCTCCACTTTATCAGTGGCAACTTCATTTGGGTCATGCATCTGCGATCAAACTTCAATCTTTAGTGTCTAGTGGATCATTAGGGATTTCAAAATTTGACTCTTTTGATTGTTTACATTGTCATCTTGCAAAACAACCTGATTTATCTTTTGATATTAGTAATTCTATTTGTGATAAACCTTTTGATTTGATACATTCAAATATTTGTGGTCCTACTCCTCACTCTATAGTTAATGGTTATTGTTATTTTATTTTATTTATAAATGATTATTCTAGATTTATTTGGATCTATTTTTTTGAAACATATGTCTGAGTTATCTCAAGTATATATTAATTTTTCGACTATGATTCATTCTCAATTTTCTTGTCTTATTAAAACTCTTCGCACAGATAATGCTATGGAATATCAAGCTTTTGTTTTTCTAAAATTTCTTAATTAGCAGCGCACTCTTGTTCAATGCTCTTGTCCATATGACAGAATAGTGAGGCTGAGTAAAACGTTGTCACATTCTTGACTCTGTTTGTGCTTCCTGTCGTGAAATTTTTTAGGGAGAAGCTACCTTAACTGCTATATACATCATAAATCGACTTCCAACTCCTGTTATTAATAATGTTGTTCTTTTTACCCTTCTATATGATATCTCTCTTGACTATTCATCTCTTAAAGTCTTTGGATGTGCATCTTTTATTCTTCTAAATCCTTATGAGCATAATAAACTTGAACCTCGTGCTCATTTATGTTGTTTTCTTGGGTATGGTGTAGAACATAAATGGGTTTATAAGATTAAGACTTACTCTGACGAATCTATTGAATAGTATAAGGCTAGTCTAGTGATGTGTGTTAATTTTAGGAGTTATATTAAGTTAATTTAAATAGATTTGGTAGGATTTTAATTATTTTATTTTGATTTTTGTTAAGATTTGATGTTAGTTATTAGTTTTAAAGTTTTTGAAAGAAGATTGAGGATAAGAAGATAGTATTGTTCAAAAATAAAAAAAATTGGAGATAATCCATTGAAATAATCAGTACCCAGTTATTGGGGTGCTATGATGTCACAACCCGGTTTCCCGAACCGTGACGGTCCTAGGGCACGGGAAATGCCAATGGCGACCGGTACCCGTAGAACCCAGTATCATTACACAATATATCAATCTCAATATATTATTCATTTATTATAGTTACCATCCATTATATTATCCTGTTAATCATTCTGATAACCTGTCAATTATCCTGTCATCATAATGCGATTGGCTGTCACAATTATATATATATCATGCATCATATATGATCAATATAGTCCATCAATAACAAATATA
>CANXYC012031198.1:0-11223 GCA_948193065.1 Aleurites moluccanus | reverse complement strand
TCCATTCTACCGATGAATAATCTATAATAATTCGCAAATCCAGATCGGCTAATTGTTCTCGAATAGCACCAGCTCCTGTAGAAATTTCTCGATTTCGAAATGTATCAAAGCCTTGGGTAGTAAAAAAAAGTGGAATACTGCATTTCCAGGATTGGATTTCATATTCGAATGAACCTCGTAATCGTAAAAAAGTAGGTTTTGTAGCTATGGGCCTAGCAAAAGAAAAATTGGGATAGGATCCTATAGGGTCTCCCCCTTCAAAATCGGATGTGAAAGTTTCCTCTCATCCGGCTCAAGTAGTTATACCAAAAAAAAAAGGGTCCGTTCCTGCTTTCAAAATCGATAAAACCCCCTAAAACAGCTACTCCTTACTCAAGTTCCCAATGAATACCAAGCAAGCTTTCATTGATTCGTTCTTCTTTTCTTTTCTATTTTTTTTTTTAGAATTTCTGAATTCTTTATTCAATTTTCACAATTACGACTTAAATGAAATGTGAAATTCTTGAGTAGTCTACTTCCCTTCGAATGATGAATTCTCTAAAAATTTTTAAATTTAAAAAATATATCACATAAAAAATTACTGTATAAAAATAAAAAGTAATAAAAAAATTTTAAATCTAAAAAATTACTACACGAGAAATTACTGTACAAAAAGAATGAGCAGCGCCTCCACCCATTACTAACCTTGTAATATTGAGGAATGCTCCATTTTCCAACTTTGTTATTTTCTATATGAATATATAGTCGGACTAAACTATAACTTCTTTAATGTTTTTTTCTTTGTTTGCTTTATAATATTCGGCAAATTATCTAAACTTAACCCATGCAAACAACAAATAAATGTAATAATTTCATACTCAGATTGGATTCAACTAAATTTTAAATTCAAAGACATAACTAAATTTAATTCTTATTCTAAATTTGATCTTATCCTAAAAATCAACGTACTTATAAAATTTATGGTGGGACAAATATCATTTGCTACGGATGTGGAATAACATGCTTCATTCTAATTTTGATGCCAGAAAAAAAAAAAAACAAATAAATAAAAAAGCTGCATGATAATATATGATTGTGTAGTAAATTAAATGTGTAATTAGCATAGTAATAAGAGGCTAAGAGCCTTGAAATCGAATACTACATTCTTAAAGGTTATAGAAATGGAGGTTTATATATATAATGATAAAGCTATATAACTCAACCTTTCGACCCAGCTTCCTAATCCACCATAATTTACTATTGATAAGGAATAAAATTAATCACCAAATTCATATAAATTCTTTAAAACATTCTCTCTCTCATTTGCTTTTAATTTCAATACTCTTTATATATATTATATTTATTTCAAAAAATAAAATTAATGACTTAATTTCGAAATTTTTATCACCTGTATTTTTACTCTTTATTTTTCGATTTCATGCTACAAACACAATAAACAAAAATATTACAATCCTATTATAGGTATTTAATAAATTATTTATCATCAACTATAATTAACCAATATTATTAGCAATGAAGTCTAATGAGTTCATCTAACTCAAACTTTGTGACCTTTTACAATTATATTTCATTTTTATAAATTTAATGATTTTATCATATTTTTAATTCTAAATGTAATAGAATGGTAAAAGATTGTAAAATTTGAGGTAGATGAACCCATTAGACCTTAATAATGAATACCAAAAAGAAAAATTTATGAATGATCTGCTTACATAATGATAGATTAGAGGCTAGTTATACATCAATAATACATAGAATTGCAATTGATGTAGAAAGCTCCCATTCATTGTATTAATTAATTAAGATTGATATATCACAACTGATTATTGATTTGCTAATTAATGTATGTTTTTGGTAACTTTATTTGATGCAAATGCACTGTCTGGCAAGAGATATGGAGGATTAAAATAAAACCTAACCATAGGATTTGTTACAATGAAAAAATTAGCTGTGGTGTCACCAATGTTTATTAAGTACAATAATTAATGAATATAAAAGGGCCCCATGGGGATAATTTGGAACCAGCCTTTGGTATTTTCTATGAGTTATTATGATAATATATATTTTTTTATTATTATTAACATAGCTTATGGACCCTAATTAATACTAATAAAGATAGGCATGACTACCCTTTTGTTATTGAGATAAAGTGCACTTGGTAATAATTAATTAAAATTATTATTCATAATCTTGACTTATATTTAATTTCTTAAAATTGCGTACCTTGATCTTTATTATTATAGGTCTGGCCCTTTCATAGGTCAGGCTGTGTTTGGATGGATATGCAATGATTCCAAAATTCTGCTCCTATTGTTAGGGACAGTTGGGCTTTTTTTAAATTGAGAATTATTTTGTTAATTAATAATTATATATGTATAATGAATATACTAAAAAAGAAAAATTTTAAATATATGGAACAGGAATTCATAATAATTGCAGTAGGAAAAGGCCTGCAAGCTCTAGGAGAAGGAATTATGAACATAATTGATTGGCATGCCAAAAGAGATATACATAACATCATCTTGAAAGTTATAGCACACTTTATAGATCATCATATTATCTATTTTATCAGAATTCATAATGTACATGCCTCGATGAATTTCTGTTTAGGGATCTCATCATAAAATCACTGTCAAATATGTGAAGTGCAAACAAATTTTAAAAAATAATAATTTATGTTATGTTTAGTAATATTATTGGGGAAGAACAGCGCTCATGCTAGAGTTTTATGATCGACATTTTAAGTAAATGGTAAAATAAGATTATTTAAAAAATTAATATCAGAATTTAAATTTTATTAATATTAAATTTTTCTTTTTTAATACTTTAAAAAATTAATATTTAACCTAATATGATAAAAAAAATTTAGAATATATATAATAAAACTTCAAGTCTTCTTTCTAAACTTATAAAAATATTATGGTAAAAAAAATTGTCTTTAATAATTAACAGTTGCATGCAATGTGTTATCAAATAATAAAATTTACATTTCCATTCACGTATGATGGAAACTAGAAAAGAAAGTCCAAGCAACTGGTAAAAGGTTGGCTGGTCAGGTAGATCATGGCCAACAACATACAACTCATCATTTCCCAAATGGCCCTCTAGATTCTCCAAGTTGTCATATACTAAATTATTACAATATTTTTAAAATTTGTTGTAATTAATATTTTAATTCTTATTATTTTAAAATTATCATTTTTATCTCTGAAATTTATCAATGCTCAACACTTTAATTATTATTTATAAATTTGTTTTTTTTTTATATTACACTTTAATAGTTAACGTTATAATTTCTATAACATTTTTATCTTTAAAATGTATAAATACAATATATTTTATTTATTAAATTATTATATTATAAAATATTTTAATCCTTAAAATCTTATACTTTTTATTAATTTTTATTTAAGAATTAAAAATACTCCTAATTTTAAAGCAATGTAAATTATATGAAATTTAAGGAATATTATAATAATATTTTAATTATTAACTTGTATCATGTAATATTTTAATTTTATCAATATTTATTTAAGAACCAAAAATATAAATTATAAAATAAAATATTAATTATATGAAATTGTGTATTATAATAATTTAATATTTTTTAATTAATATTACTAAGACACAATAATTATTGGTAAATACCATAAAACAAAGGAAAATATGTCCTACAGCTTGAGATGATGACATTGCTAAACGCCCTCATTGCAATGTGGGACCCACTTTGCTTTTGCGGGCCATGAATCCTCCTGCCCTGCGCTCTTTAATTTTATAAGATACAAGATATAAAATTTAAATTTGTAATTTTCTACATTATAAAATAAAAAGGAGTAAAAAAAACAGTGTTCTATGATTGAACGTTTTATTATTCAGGACATGCAAATTTATTTTAATAAAATGAGTCGTGCATTATCCACCGTAGATTAAAAAAAATTAAAATATTATCATAATTAAATGAGTGTTGATAAGATATTGATATGACATATTTATATTGTTACAATATTAATATTTATATTTTTATGAAGTCCATCGGACTTAAATTAAATAAAAAAATATGATTTTTTATATTTTTTTAAATAAAAAATTAAATTTCTAAAATTATTAACTTTGATTATATCATTTGTCTCATTTCATTACATATACATCATATGAAATATAATTTTTCCATATAGATGAGTTGTATATTTATTTTAAGGAATTTTCTAATGAATCATCAAAAGTATTATTTAAGAAATAATAATTTAAATAAATAAACTTAGAAATAAATCAGTTGAATGAAAAAATAAATATTTTTTAAATTTTTAATTATCACTTAAAATAATAGTAATAATAATTAAATAAAAATTTATCAAAATTTTAATTTTTTAAATTAAATTAATTTTTTATTTTAAATAAATTATTCCTAATTAGATTTTATCTCAAATAATTATTTTTCTAACATATTTTATTCTAAATAATTATTCTTAATTAATCAATGCTAGAAAAATCATATATAGCTATATTTTTTTTTTTGTTGGGTTTATGCAACATTTAATTTAACTCATCGATTAACTGTTGTTAATAGTTATTAACTATTCATAATTGGTGACTGTCAACTAATAGTTGATTGTTATAAATATTTGATAAAATTATTATTATATTTACTAATCATTAATAATAAATATTAGTATTAATATTTTTAATTAAATATTATTTTTTAAAAAATAATTTATTTTATTTATTTAAATAAATAAAAATTATTTGAGAAAAATTTTAATGAGATTTTTGTAAATAATAATTTTTTAACTATTTAACAACTAATAATTATTATTAATTAAATAAATTTAATATTTTTATTAAAAATAAAAAAAAATAATAATTTCATTAAAAAATTTTAACGAACACTGTTTTAGAAATACAGTTTTTTAAAATTAGATACCCTTTTACCTCTTTTTTTTTTTTCCCCGTCAGAAGTTACTGTTTCCGAGTCTGCTTGAGTTGCCAAGGAACCAATGATATGTGACTAAAGTGCTTAAACATTTTCAGTTAAAGTACTTGAAGATTAAATGCTCAGATCAAATTTAGTAAGTTATTGTACATTTTATATTCATCCACTGATCCCTAGAAATATAAATTGAAGCAGTAATATTAATATTAAAAGACATATAATTTAAATCTTGATAACTACATGCATATATTTTGTTAAAAAAAGAAGAAATTATTATAAAATATCACTAATTAATTAAGATACAAAAAATTATAATTACAAGTTTTATAATTTATTTATAAATTAATATTTATAATGAAGTACAGATATTCATTAATTAAGAAATAAATAAAACTATATAAGAAAAGAAGTACTAATGTATTAGCTCTGTTGATGTAGTACTAATGTAAAACTTTTCAGTAATTGCTATATGAATGATATTGGTTTTGTTTTATTGATTTAAAAGGTTATTATTAAATTAAATTAATATTTTTAATTTTAAAATATTTTAAATTAAATTAAATTATCATTATAGTTAAATTATTAATTTTAATTTGATTTAATTCAATTTAAATATTTTTGATTTATTAATTTTAAATTAAATTTTTTTTATAAATTATTATTATTTTATTATAAATTTAAAAAAAATACTGATAAAATATTAGTAATAAAAAAAATTTAAAAATAATTTAATATTATATAACCTAAAATTTATTTATTCTGTTAATTAACACACTCAAAATTTATATTTTTCAAGAATTATACTTTTTTTATTTATTTTTAGTTAATTTTTATGATAATATTTTTTAAAATTTTAAATTAATATTAAATTAAAAATATATATAATTTTTATTTAATTCGATTTAAAATAAAAAAATCTAAAACAGTAAATCAAACCTAACTTTCAATTTATTTTATTTTTAAAACTAAATTATATTAAATAAATTATAAATTATAAATTTTGATTTAATTTAATTAATTTAATTTAATTTAAAATTTAACTTTACTAGTACTAACGTATAATAACAGGGCCAAGCTATGAAGCTATAAGCTAAGCCAAGCCAAATTATAATCATAAGCTGAGATGGTCCATTTGGGCCTTCGAGTTTGTGTTTATATATTCTCATGGTGAGAGGAAGAGATGATTATGGTGGTGAAAGGAATTATTAGATTAGACAATTCCAATGTTAAAAATCCATAGTTTCAGCGGAAAAAAACAGAGCGCACTAATTCTTGGCATGAAACCAACGTGAAAAACTGCCATTTCTAGGCAAAATTGGGAGTGGTTTTAGCAAACCCACTAGTAGTAAGTTCCATGCACATACTCTTCCTTTAATTAAACCCAACTAACCAACTTCTTCAATCCCACGAGCTCTCTCACTCCTCTTTCTACTTTCACTGTCCTACCTCTGCAACTTCATGGCCATTTTTCAGGTCTGATAATTGGAAAATGACTGAAATAGTGGGGTTTAAAGACCCAAAAGAATAGAAAAAGATAACCCACTAAAGAAAAAGAGAGAATAAGTTGAATAACAGTGTCACCGTTCACCGTTCTTAACCGCTCCTTTTGCTTTCTTGTTGGGGTTTTTAACTTTATATGAGTCTTTGGGGTTCGGCAATTGGGTCTGTTTGTCTGCTTCTATAGCTTCGAATTTGATGAACCTTTTTTTTTCCTGATCATGATGAATCCATTGGTATTATTTGATTTTGTTTTTATTCAAATTGAAATCAGTGCTTAATTTAAAAGAAAATAGAGTTTTTAAAAGAAAAGATAAGGGAGCAAAACAAAAATACAAAACCTTGTTCTGTTACTGCTGGTGTCTGGTGCATGCACGTCTGGTCTATTAATCATGACTCGTGAGGGTCTCTTTGCATGTCGGTTCTGTGAAGCCAGTGATTCTTGCAAAGGATCTGAGGGAGAAAGAGCGAGAAAGACGGGGGAAAAGCTTGTCTTTTAATTTGGTTTTTCTATTTTTTGTTGTTGTTTTGGGCTCTGTTTTGAAATGGAGCATACAGAGCTATAGCTAAGCTAAGCTACCACAAAGAAATAGAAAGTACTTCATGGATCCTTTTGTGGTCTTTCTCATTTCTGGGTTTAATAAAGATGGTGGTTTTGACAATAATATCACCGCTCTTTTGCCTATCTTTCCCTGATTTAAACTTTCTATTAAATCGCGAATTCACCAATTTCTGCTATATTTTGTAGCCTGAAGTTTGTTTTGATCTTAAATCATGGAATCCATGACTATTTATGGCTAAAACACAAATTTTTCCCGGTAAAATTCTCTCTTTCTTTAATTTTTCTTTGGTGTTAATTAATTAACCTTATGGTGAAATGGTATTTTGAATTTGTGTTAATTTATGCTCTCTGCTCTGTTTTTAGTGTGAGCAAAGTATTTTGAGTGATGCTAAGAAAGAGATCCAGAGTAACAAGCAGTAAGCAAGCTTTAATGGCAGATTGCAGCTCAATTCCATCTTCAAAAGACAAATATAGAAAACCCAGTTCATTTCCAAGATTGTTGACTGGCTTCACCTTCAAGAATTTATCTGAAACAGCTGAGGCAGTCATGAGCCCAACTTCAATTCTTGATAGCAAACCTTTCTCTGGCCTTAAAAATCCTTTCTTGCCTGACCCGAACCCGAGTCCTAAAACCCCAGAATTTGAAACTCGACGAACCTGGGATAAACTGGACACAAAAGGCATTGGTCTTGCCATTGTTGATGCTCTTAATCATGATAAAATTGATCCCAATTTTTCAAAACCTGAAAGCAGAATGGTTCTATTTGGGTCGCAGCTAAAGATTCAAGTTCCTCCTTTACCTCCATTTCTTTCACCAACAGAATCTCCCAAATCCCCCGCTGATTTTGGGATCAAAACAAGGAACTCTCAATTGGTTTCTCTCTCTTCTGGGTTAGCTCATTCTCCAATTAAGAAATCAATATGTGGTTCAGCCAATTCGGGAATGGATATTCCAAATTCACCCCGGGTCTTTACTGGGTGTCTCTCTGCAAGTGAGATGGAGCTCTCTGAGGACTACACTTGTGTGATCTCTTATGGTCCTAACCCAAGAACTACTCATATATTTGATGATTGCATTGTTGAGAGTTGCTGTGGAATTGTTGGGTCCTCTGCTTCAAGAACAGAAACTAATGGGTATTTGGGCAATGCATCAAATTATCCATTAGAGAATTTCTTAAGCTTCTGTTATGCTTGCAAGAAGAATCTGGGACAGGGAAAAGACATTTTCATGTACAGGTTAGTTCTTATTTCCTTTTCTGGCATGTTTCCAATTCTTTTGATTTAATTTATGTGAAAATTCTGCAAGTTTGTTAACTTACACATCAGAAATGGAAATCTAGCTTAAATTTTAGTTTGTTAAATTTAGCTGAAATTTAGATATTATTGGTATAATCTGAAATTTTTTAACGTTTGCTAATCAAGATTGTTTTGAATTAAAAAAGAAGAGTAATATCTGGATATAAACAGACATTCTTTGATTTTTCTCTAATTTAATCCTGTTTGTTAACTAATGAGTCAAAATTGAATTCTGTTGCAGAGGTGAAAAAGCATTTTGCAGTCGTGAATGCCGGTACCAGGAGATGCTATTAGAAGAGGTATTAGATTAGCTGGACCCTGAGGATGTCTATAGAACTTGTTCATGATAATTTTCATGAAAATAAAGCAAGTTTTATTTTGCCTGAAATAGCCATCCAAGAACCAAACCAACTATTTCCATAAGGGTAGTCTTTGTATTAGAATATGTTATGATCATCAAATTTTTACATCAAATGAAAGACTGATTATTGTTAAGCATAATCAAAGAAGATGTTTCTTGATTCTGTTTTTGGTGTTTTCTTTTCTTTTCTTTTCTCTTCTCTTTTGATTTTCTTTCTCTTAATTTTTTTTTTGGTTCACTTTCTAGTTTCTAGTGCTATTCCCTTTTGTAGAATTTGAGGAACTGAAAAGCTGAAAACTATACGTAGAGTTTTAATTTTGTTTAATTAAGCGATAATTAGGTGATTGCTGTTGGGCTTGGCCATAGTTTTTGGTTTCAAAAGTTGGTGTGATGATGAGGTATGACTAATGCTTTAGATTATCTTTTTCTTTATTTTATTTAAACATTAATAATCTTGTGATTAAAGTAGATTCTTTTCTTTTCTGATATCTATTTTTATGTAGGCCCTTTTTGTTAATCTCCAGATTATGTTCAATTTTGTCAAGCTTTGCTAACTACATTATTGAATTGATTATTTTAATGAGTTGGAATATGCTCTATAGCATATTGATTTAAATATTAATTATTCAGTGGAGCAACAGCAAATGTGGGATTGAAAGGAACAATATTTCATAATATTAGAATGCCATTATTTGAGATTACATACCAAAATTTCTATTCAAAATTAATAATTTACACACTATTTGGCTGGCAATCAAATGAACAAATGTTTATTTTATTTGTGGATGGTTTCAAGATTTTATGTAAAAAAAATAATAATTATTTTGAATTTTAATTATTTATACTATTTTGAAGTTATGCATGTAATTAGTTATTTTTCTTTTTTAATTTCTTTGAACCCAGTAAAAAAAAAAAGGGAATTTAGGTGACTTTTTAGATTGCAAAATGCTGTAGCTTTTTGAAACTAGAACAAAAGCCTTAGACGGCATCTTGCATATAAAGCAAAACACTAAGTGGGTTTTGATGCTTTTCAAGTACGCAAAATTTGCTATCAGTAATATGTATATATATGTTATTACTGACTTTCTATAAAACAATTTTACCTCCTGTCCTTTAGAAATAGAAGAGAATTGAATTGATATGCTGCATTGAAATTCTAATTTTCTCATTTTTAGATCTCTTAATGATATACTAATAAAATAGATATAGAGAGAAAATAGGTATTAAAGAGTTTTATTTTTTTTTCTCGGAAAGTAAATTAATTAGATTTAATAAATTAAAATATTATGTGATCATATAAAAATTAAAATTAAAATAAACTAATAAATTTTTATTTTAATAATACAGGAGTTATTTCTAAATTGAAAGGTTTTAAGTCAAATATTATTAAAAAATTCTCGAAATTGATTATCATTGGAAAAATCTACCAAAGGTGAAAATTGATAATAAATTAAAGAGTGTGATAAGAAGTACAAATTCTTGTCAGTATCTAATTGGCTAATTTAATTGAAGTTTAATTAAGGAAGTGTTTAAACTTAAGAAAGTACACATTCGAAACACAGAAACCTCCACTAATATTTGTAAAAATGTGGGGGTTTGAGGCAGACAAAGCGGTCCTGCCCAGTGCCCTACACACCCTTCTCTGCCCACTGCTAGTGGAGATACCAAATATGGAATCAAAATTGGGACCATTGGCTCTTTGCTATTGAAATTTGAGACTCGAGAATTTTCATCTATTTTCTGTAGCTGTTAAAGAAAACGCTTTCCACTTCACACTTTTCAGTTTTCACTTTATCCAAATGTAGGCCACCAGGAATTGGTTCTCTACCCTCTCTCTATTCTCTGTTCAGTTTTAGACACTATTTTGACATATTATATCTAATTTTATGGTTCTATCTGTAAAAATATTTTACATTTTAGTCATTGATATAAATATAATAAGACTTTTTGTGAATGATTCATTTATAAAAATATCTTGTGAATCAGTTAACTAAACCCTGCACATCCCTGTAGTAATAAATGTGTTTTTATTTAAGCAAAACTATGCAGCTCCCAATGATAGTTTCTCACCCAATTATTGGGTTAGTAAACGGGCTGGTTGGGATTCAAAGCTTAATTATTGCCCTAATTTAGAGCCATACAAGTAAAAGAAAATATTAATAATAAAATAAAACCCTTATGATTCAAGAAAAATTGGTTCTGCATCTTAGACATTATCTTAGTCATTTGTATTAAAAGATTCTTCAATAACATTGCTATTAGGGATGGTAATGGGTGGGGAATCCCCGTTCTCCGCGGGGATTTGCCCCGAACGGGGTGGGGATTTTCCGATTTGTCTCCCCATAGGGACGGGGATGAGTAATATATTCTCTCCGTTAGTGGGGACGGGGCGGGGACGGGGAAAGTATTCCCCACCCTGTGAGGATCCCCATCCCCGTCCCCGTGGGAACTCATTATTATATTTGATTAATTATTATATTTATTTAATTATTCCTTATATAAAATTATATATATATATATATATATATATATATATAAGGAATAATTTGTTCAATAAATAATTCTTATGAGATTGTT
>CANXYC012031188.1:0-12532 GCA_948193065.1 Aleurites moluccanus | reverse complement strand
AAAATTATATATATTTATTAAATTATATAAATTATTATTCTCACAGATATTTTTAAAAAATATACACACAATTATATATATATATATATATATATATATATATATATATATATATATATATATATATATACACTTTAGTCTAAATTAATTATTAACTTAATTAATTATAGTTTCTTATTAACTTAATTAATTGTATTTTCTTATTCACTTATTAATAATTTAATTATTCTTAAAATATTTATAATATATTTTCTTCAAATAATTTTTATTAATTAAATTTAAAATTTTACTATTTATATAGTTAAAGGAATAAATAATTAAATACAATTTATATTAACTAATTTTAAGTCACACTTGTGTTTTTAATTTAATTTATATTTTAAATCATAAATTAAATAAAAATATGATAAAAATATTTTTTCATAACATATGATAAAAATATTTTAATTATGTCATGTATTAAATAGTCATTTCACATGTAAAATATATTATATGTTAAAATAGTTATACAAAAGTGAAATATGATAAATTTATAATTATTTCATGTTTCAAAATATTTTAAAATAATTTGTATTATATGTTAAAATATTTTTAAAAAATATTAATTAAATAAAAAATAAAAAATATGATTTAAAACTAATTAATATAAATCTTGATATAAATTGCGTCTAATTATTTATTCTTTTTACTACAAAACTAATGAAAATTTTAAATTTAATTATTTCAAATTGAAATTTTATTTAATAAAAATTATTTGAATAAAATATATTATAAATATTTTAAGAATAATTAAATTATAAATAATTGAGTAATAAAATATAATTAATTAAGTTAATAATCAATTTAGACTAGAGTATATATATATATTTATAGTTAATTAAGTTTATATTTGGTGAGATTTTATGTGAGAATAATAATTTTTATAATTTAGTAACTAAATAATAATTTTAAAAATTTTTTAAAATTAAATTTATATTTAAATAATTTATGCTAAATAGAAAAAAAAATATTTTTTAAATTTTAATATATTAAGATGAAACACATTTTATAAAAATTCTATTTATCATTTCATTGTAATTTTTGGACCTAAAATAAATATTTTTAAATTTTTAAATATATTTATAAAAATAAAAAATAAAAAGAAAAAATATAGTGAGAGGGAGATAACATAGGAGGACATCCTGTTATAATTTTTTATAATTTTAAGGTTATATTTAATTTTAAAAAATTTAAACTCTTGATATGATATTTATAATATATTTCGAAGGTATATTTGCTTTTTTCATAAAATAAAATAATAAAATTATCAATTATATGTATGGTATTATTTTATCAATCAAAAATATTATTTTAATTTTTTGGCTAAATGTATTTTATTGAAAAAAAAATTATTTGTTCAAATGTTTAATTTTATATATGGTATTATTTTATCAATTAAAATTATTATTTTAATTTTTTGCAAAATGTATTATATTGAAATAAAATTTATTTGCTCAAATACTTAATTGATTAAAAAAATACAATTGAAACACTGAAATGATAAAAATGATAATTTAGACACCAAAAATACAATAAGACCTTTTCTAACAAATAACAATTTAATTAAGTTAACCATCAACAACCTTATTTGGTAACAAGAGATTTTACTCCTCGAAAAGAGCTTTTGAGTGTGAATTTTCTCTTCATTAGATATTCGGTGTACAACTCATAAAAATAAATAAATATCTCACAAAAAATTTATCCCTTTTCTCAAACACTAATCGTGGTGTATAAAAATTGAGGTGGGTTTGGATCAATCAAGCAGGGAAAAAAAATATATTAATTTATAAAATATTTTTTATTTGATTTATTTAAATTTTATTTTTTATATAAAATTAATTTTCAATTCAATTAAAATTAATAAAAAATATTATTAGCTTATTAAAAATAAATTATTTAGCTTATTTAATTCTAATATTTTAAGTAAAATTAATTTTCTATTTACTAAAAATTAATTTGACTCCCTACTTATCGAGCAATATGATGAGAAGATATCCTATTAAAACCACAATAATAAAAATAAAAGGCACTTTTTATTGCCACGTTCAAAAAGGGCAAATGTTTTTTTTTTTAATCTAATTTCTAATACACATTATTAATAAATAATAAGATATTTTATTTAATATAATTTTTTTATTTTTTTTATTTAATAAAAAAAATTAATATTTTTATTTATTTTTATTTTATTGAATTGATTCATATATTAAATATAAATAAATATTAAATACATAAACACAATAAATTATTAGGTAGACAAAAAAAGAAAAAAAAAAAATAATGGTGGATAGATGTCTTGTCCTCCAACAGAGAAATAATGATGTTGTGGTAGGGTTCATAAAATTCACGTCTCTCATAATTATGACTGGCAATTTATCCCTATATATATAATAAAAATAATAAAATAATATTTTAAAAATATAAATTAAATAAAAAATATGATTAAAATCCGAGCAAAATATATGCTCCACACTAGTAATTTTAAATAAGCTATTTCGGATAATTATAAATAGCAATAAGCAGTGATGGATCTAGAAAAATAATATAAAAGGAGATAAAATTTAAAATATAAGTTTGACGTAAAAATGATTAAAAAAATTTTAAAAGGAAAAATATATCTATCTTTATGTAAATTAATATTTTAGTATACTAAATTTATTATTATTGTTATTTTCAATTTATTCTAATATTAATGAAGAGTTTAATTTTTTATTAATTTCTCAATTTAATATATATATATATATTACTGATAACTCATGCGATGGAGGTTGAGGGAGGGAGGGGGGCCTGGAACTCTTTGGGCCAAAACGTGGATCCAACATTGGCAGTAAGTAAAATTTATTTAGTAGGTGTGAGCAAGAGGTTGAGAGGCTGACACTATTTAAAGTGTCCCATTCCTAGGTAAGGGACATGGGGTCAATTATTAGAAGATTTGACATTGATATGTTTTTAGAATAAGAACGTTTAAAAATGGATAAAAATATAAAATTAAAAAATTAAAAATTCAATCAGATTTAAATTAATTAAATTGATATGATGAAAAAAATATAATTTAATATTTATTATAAAAAATAAAAAAAATAAAAAAAATTAATCCGCTTGAATCGAAAAAATCGATCCAATTTAATCGATTCACTAATTAACTGTCATTTTACTAATTTTTAAGAGACGAATTTTTAAAAATTAACTAAATTGGTTTATTTTTTAATTTTTTTAAATTGATCGATAAGTTCGGTTCGATTTTGATAACCATGTTATGCTCTATAACAATTTTTTAAACTAAAAATTAGAATTAAAATTATTTTTTGTTGGTGATAGATAATAATTTTTTTAAGTTCAAATTGGCTCATTTTGATTTAAAAAAAATATAAATATGTATTTGTTTTGAAACCAGTTTTTAGAATATAAAAATAAAATTGCAAAAATTTATTCTCTATTATATCTTTCTAATACTAATAATAACTTAATTTTAGGGTAATATTACAATTAAATTTTCAAATTGCGATATAATTTAAAATTGAGTATAAATAAAAAAATTTAAAATAAATTTATCTGTGAAATTATTTTAAAAATAATTTGTAAAAATAAAATATTGCTTTAATTTTTTAAATTTAAAGTTTCTCAAAAAGTTGAAAAAAAATCATTTCAAAATTCTTTATTTTCAAGATAGCTTGAAATTCTGAATATAAAGGTGGATGTTTTTGTTCCTGCGATGTTGATAAAAAATAGAAACAACAACTCTAGCCGCTATCAAGGTCTGATTGATGATATCGGAAGTTTCTTCGACAGGGATTAGACTGTGAATTTCATAAATGTGTACAGAAAAGTCAATCAAGCTGTTGACTTCATGGCCAAGTTAGCTACTAATTTATCAACAGATTTGGAAGTCATGAATCAACCTGCTTCAGGTATTTTGCAATTTTTGTTATTGATTGTTTAAGAATTAGGTGGAGCAAGAAATGTCTCTATGCTTAGTTACTCTGCTTGGTTTTTTGTTCTTTCTTTGGGCTGTTTGGCCCTTTTTTTCTACAAAAAAAAAGAGATAATGATCACAATTCACAAGCAACTAACCAAAGAGAGAGAATTAAATAAACGAGGTGTTGCCCTCTGTAAAAGGCAGTCAGATGTTCTATTTCTTATTTTTGATTCGTATTTTTTATGTATTATATCAATTATTTTTTAAATATTTTAATAATTAATAATTTTTTTATAAATATTATGATATATAAAAAATATATGAAATAAAAAATTAAATATATAAAAAGATATAGGATTCAGATCAGATAAAAATAAGTGATTAATTTCAAAAAGAATTTTATCAATATTTTTTTTATTGTATTGTATTTTTTTTTTGCAAAAAAATCCTTAAAAAAAAATGAAAAGTGTTATTTAAGTTTTTTTTATTAAATACTGCAACACATTAAATACAATAACAGAATCCAGTTGTTCTTTACAATTTTCATGACCATATTCAGAGTGTACTGTAAGTCCTAACTAGCAAGAGCCATTATTACTTCCAACCACTCTTTCGCTATTATGTTTTTCATAATTACTTTGTCATTAACAATATTGAAAGTAGCATGGGTAATATAATGGTAAATGTTTATTTTTTTTAAGAGTTAATTATAATTTTTTAATATAAAATAATTTAATATATTAATTTTTTTTATTTTTTAAAAATATATTAACACTTTATGATAAATTTAATAATATATTACTAAACCTTTATATATTTAATTTTACTATTAGTTAATTATAGAATGGTCAATAATGACAGTAAAAAAAAAGAAATACTTTTATTCCTTATTTTTAATTAATTATATCTTATTTTTTCTTTAAATTTTGTTTAGGGTTAAAAAATATATTTTTATATTTTTTGATAACTTTAAAAATAAAATAAATAAAAATATTTTTTGAAAATATTTTTTATTTTATTTTTTAAAAAATAAAAAATTTGAAAATAAAAAATAAAAATAAAAAATATTTTTTTAAAAAAATATTCTTACTTTTTATTTTCAAATTTATTAAAAATATGAAAATAAATTTTTTATTTGAATTAAAAAATTCAAGAAAAAATAATTTAATTTATTCTTCAATTATTTTTTTAAAATAGAAAATAAAAAATAAAGAATATTTTTTAAAAAATATTTTTGTTTATTTTTTATTTTTAAATTTATCAAAAAATATGAAAAATATTTTTAAAAGTAAAAATAGAATGTAATTAATTAAAAATAAAATGTATAGATATTTATGTATTTTTATAATTTTTATTGACTATTTTAGAGTTGACTAGCTGTAAAATTAGACGGAATGATATTCTAATATAACGGAATATTCATCAAGTGAGAGTTAATATATTTTTAAAAAATCAGAAAAGATTTAATATATTGAATCATTTTATAAAAAAAATAATAATTAACTTTTTTTTTTTTAATAATAGACTTAAAATTGATTCAATTCTTTCTATTTAAAAAAAATTCTTATGCATTAAAAAAAATTGTGAACTCTGAAATTTTCAAATTTTCTATTAAATTTTTATTTTTAAAAAATTTATTAGATTGTGACAATACATCTAGATTGTGACATACCACAAAATAATTAATAATATGATAAAGTTTAAGTTCATTGGTTAAATATTTAAACTTTTACTACTTCCTATTAGGTTCTCAAAGTTTTATTTTAATGGATATTGAGAATTATTTATGATAAAAAATGAAATTCACAATAAATTTATTAATAATGGCTTACAAATTAAAAAAAACAACTTAAACTATAGAAAAATTTTCCATGTAAATTACTGAAACTACAGAAAAAATAATCTTATTTACGTGTTTATCTATTAAGTAGTTTAAATTTTTGAAATCAATGTAGGCTCCATTTAATTTAACTAGTCGTAATAGTTATTAATTATTTATAACTGCTAATTGGTGACTGATAAATAATAACTGATAATTATTATTTAATAACTGATTGTTACAAATATTTGGTAAAATTATTATTAATTATTAACTGTTGATATATTTAACGACCATTAAGATTAAATATTAATATTAATATTTTTATAAATTAATTTAATATTTTTACTTAAATAAGTAAAAATATTTTAGAAAAAATTTTAATTTTAATTTCTTTCGAAAAAATTCTAAATAATAATTATTTTATTGCCTAACAGCTAATAACTATCACAAAAATAAATAAATAATTAAACAATTTGATATAGTTTTTGAAAATAAAAAAATTAAAAACTATATCATATAATTTCACTAAATACCCAAATAATTTTTTTTGGTAATTTTTAAAATTTTTTATTAATTTAAAATTGATATATTATTATTTCGTTCTTAATATTTAATTTAATTAATGAAATAAATTTTTTTAGAAATCAATTAAATATTATATTAATTTTGATTCAGTTAAATTAATTAATCATTCTATCTTTTTTTTTTTAATTAAATTAAATAAATATTTATGCATAAAATACCCTCGTCCCCGTAATCTCTTTCAATATTCTTTCTCCAAAAATAAAAGCTTCTAACAACCACAAAACTAAATAAAAACAAAGCTAATCTTTTCTATAAACCAAAATCACCAACAAAAGCAATGATGAATTCGATTGGGCAACATATATTTTTTGTTTTTTGTCAACATCATATTAGTTGTTGTGAGTTTTGGTTATTTCTTCTTCTGTCACCGCAAATCCCAAATAATTGAAAGAGCTGCAGATGGCCAAATTCAAGAAAACCATCTCCAAAATCGGCTCAAAATGGCGAACTTCGGTGAAAGAGAGAAAGAAAGCAAAATAAATTTCTTCCTATCGGCCTCGCATTGTTGCTATGATTTTTCATTATGAGGAGAAATGGATTGGAAATTTCCTATTTTTAGCTTATGATTATGATTTTCCCTTTGAAAAACAAGGTGGGTTTAGTCTGTTTGTTGTTATTATGTGGTGAATTGCTGGGATTGAGAGAAACAGAGAGAAGCCCAATTTTTTTTTTTTTTTTTTTAATTTAAAAATAATATAATATATATTATTTATGTTTCAATTTGAAATTGATTATGCTAATCTTATATATGTAAATTGAAGTTTTGTTGGTTGGATTTCATGTTTGACAATCTAATTATTAAATTGAAGTTTTATTATCAAATAATAAATTTATATAAAACGTGATTTTAAAAAATAAGCCTTATTTGCAGCTTCTCAAAAAATCCAACAAACTTTTTAAAATTTATTATTCAATAATAATATCAAATATTAAAACTAAGAAAAAATATTGCATTGTAATATTAATGAATTTTAAATATTCAAATTTATAGATTTGGTCTAGCATTTAATAATACAGCTGAGATGAAAAATTTAAAAGTGAATGAATGATATTTTAATTTTTTACATATTTTTAAGATAAAAATTAAAAGGTGATAAAAAAAAATTAAAATATTGACAGAAATAAAAATAAGAAATTATTTAGTTAGTTTTTATAAAAAAATAATATATTAATTATATCAAATCTTAAATATAAAATAATAATTTATCCATTAAAATTTCAATACATATAATTTTACAAACATAAAACTTTCCAAGTTTAATCTTTTATGTAGGTAATATAAGTTTTTGAAAAATAATTTTAAATGTATTATTAATGAATATCTCATAAATTTTATTTTTATTGTGAAATAAATAAATTTTCTATATTAAAATATAATTTAATAATAAATATATATATGATTTATAAAATAAATTTAAGTTGGATCATTCTCTCATGCTAAAAAAAACTTCAATATGAAAAAAAAATACAGCCTAAAAATATTTTTTCTAGAAAAAAAAAAGGAAACAGATCCAACTACTTCTACATGCATTTACAAAGGTAGCATATACCAAAGTAACCAAACTATGGTAGAGGATGAGTTACTAACTTACTATAGCTAGATAGAGAAGCACAAGAGAATAGGAGAGTTCGTTGAGAGAGAGAAAGAGAGAGTGGTAGCAGCAGAGTAGTAGAAATGGTGAAGGCAGAGAAATTCCAAGAAAATATTAATGGAGAATTACAGAAGATTTTAGATAGTAAAATGGACAATGCACAAGAGAGAAGGCTTGCTCGTGAGACGTTCAAGCATATTCAACTCGGAATTGATCATTGCTTAATGAAGGTTATTTTTGCTTAATTAATTAATTATACTTTGTTCATTTCTTTTTTACATTTAACTCTCATTGAGGTTGGAATTCAAAATCATACAGTCATGAAGATAACTCCAACACCATTAAATTAAAAATTCATTATTAATAAATTTTGACAGAAAAGACTGAATGTAATATGCTAATGTGTTTTTTTTATATATATATTTATTAGTATGATTTGTTAGTTACTATTGTTTAGTTTTGTAAACTATATATAAGTGCTTAATTATTTTTTGAATACTAGAAAGGAGATTATATATTTGCAAGATTCAGATCTTAATACTAAATTTTATATAATTTGGTCTTTATCATTAAGCTAAAACACTAGTTGCTTAATTAATTAGTTGATTTTGGAATTTGGGTTTTTAATGAAATGCTTATAATTGGGTTCTACTTTGTTTTCTGTGCTGCAGATACCATATAAAGGGTTAAAAACTGAAGAGGTAAACAACCATGTCAAATTTTACACCTTTTAAGGAATTCCTTCTTCCTTGTAGACCTCTTTATTTTTATTATTTATTATTTATTTAATTTTAGATGTGGGAAGCTATCCATTTAGAAGTACTTAATAGTGTGCATTTTCAATTAAAAATGATAATCTAATATTCCAATTTTGTGAACAGTCATATGAAGTTAATTCCAGAGGACTAGAAATATTTTCAAAAAGTTGGCTTCCAGAGAATTGTAGCCCCAAGGCTTTGGTTTGCTATTGTCATGGTTATGGTGAAACTTGCACTTTTGTATTTGAAGGTATTGTGATAATATTCTATTTTTAATATTATATTAAAAATTGTATTTATTATGTAAATCCATGTTAATATTTTGATACTATTATATTATTTTTTGGATAAATATTTCTATTTTTATTTTATTTTTTTGGAAGGAATTGCAAGAAAATTAGCTTTATCTGGCTATGGAGTCTTTGCAATGGATTATCCAGGCTTTGGCCTTTCAGAAGGTCTTCATGGCTACATTCCAAGCCTTGATAAACTTGTCAATGATGTTGCAGAGCATTACTCCAAAATCAGAGGTATAAATTAATCGTATTTTTACTCCATTCAGTAAATATTAAAGTAATTTAAAAATAATTTTAATTAGCACACCGAGATATAATTAATTATTAAATGTGTATATTTTCTTAAACCATAAATTTATAATAAATTTTTTATTTTTCAGTGTTAAAAAAAATAATTTTAATTAAGTGAATTGAATTAAATTTTAATTTTAAATTAGTTAAATTTAATTAATAAATAATGACAAATCATTACGAATTTATAAAATTAAAAAAAAAAAAACATGATTGATTTGGTGACAGCAAACCCTAAGTTTCGAGGGCTCCCAAGCTACCTATTTGGACAGTCGTTGGGTGGAGCAATAGCATTGAAGGTGCACTTGAAACAACCAGAAGCATGGAATGGTGCAATTCTTGTTGCTCCTATGTGCAAAGTAAGTAATTAATTTTCTTCAAATAATTAAATTTTTTATTAAAAATAATGTTAAAAAATTAATTTTAAATAAACAGAAAACTAAATCTATTCATATAGATGCAATTCAATTTAAGTTGAACTTGGAAACATTTTTCTTGGACCACTATTTATAATCAATAAAATTGTGTAAAAAACTGAATTTAAATAAATTAAGCAAAATTTTTTTTATAAGTTTATGAGATTTTTTTTTTATGAAAATGGTGTTTGATTTTTATTGAATTTGATTAACTTGATTTTAATCAAAAATAGTAATTTTTTTTTTTATATAGTTTGCAGGTAATATGATACCACCATGGATGGTGTTACAAATTCTTATTGGCATAGCACATTTATTTCCAAGGCTAAAAATAGTTCCACATAAGAATTTTGTGAAGATGGCATTCAGAGACTTGAAAAAGCAAGAATTGGTAATTACTTATTTACAACTACTAATTAATTATATTTAATTAATTTTGTGGTGAAAATAACTTAATTAATTATACTAATTGCAGGCAACATATAATGTTATTGCTTACAAGGATACAGCTCGCCTCTGGACGGCTTTGGAGTGTTTAAGAACAACCCAAGAGCTTGAAGGAAGATTAGGAGAGGTTTGAATTATGTCATAATTTGAATGATTTATTATTCTAACTAAAAATTTTAATGAAAATCACTGTTTCACTGTATAATGTCATCTAATAAAGTAAAAAGTCAATCATTTTTCAAATGGGTCTGACAAAGGAAATAATTTAATGGCATTTAAGTACTAATCAAGCTATATTAATTTGTAGATATTTTAATTTTGATAAAATCTCGACCTGATTTATAAAGAAAATTACGAATTGAGCTTACTTTTAAAAAACATGACATTTTTCATACTCAGATCCCACCCATGAGTAGATCTAATTACAAAAATGAGTCTTTGTTACAAAAACACTAAAGTTGTATGAGGAGATATCAAGTTGGACTCTTAGTTGGATAGAAAAACATTGTCTTATCATAAATTGTCTTCTCTCATAAAGCACTTTGCAGGTTTCTCTACCATTATTAATTCTGCATGGTGAAGCTGATATAGTGACTGATCCATCAGTAAGCAAAGCATTGTATGAGAAGGCAAATAGTTCAGACAAGAAGCTTAAGCTTTATAAAGATGCTTATCATTCTCTTCTTGAGGGTGAGCCTGATAATATCATTTTTCAAGTTCTTCATGACATTATTTCTTGGCTAGATGACCATTGCATAAAAAACTAGCTTCCAATAAATTTTTATTTATTTCTTTTAAAATAAAAGGATTAATGTTCCTTTAACTATATATATGTTTTTAATTATGCTTTGTACAATTATAATTATGTATTAATAATCACATTTTAATATTTTTATGCAATTATTAAGGTTAATTAATTTCTCAAAAGTTTTCATTGGATTATTATTTTTTCTTCAATATCTAACATCATCTTATTAAAAATCTTGTAAAATTTTGTATTGTAAACTTCCTGAAAGTGGAGGCATCTAATTGACAGTAAATACAATACTAAATAGTACATGTTCGGTCTGCTCGAGAAATGGGTATAAATAATAAAATGCTAATTTTTTTTGTATAATTTTCAAACTAACTATTAGATTTTAAATTCAACTATTTAAATTAAAACATAAATTTAGAATAATATTTTTAAGTTTAACATTTATATTTATTCTCATTACATTTTCAAAACTAAAAAAATAAGTTATATCGAAAATTATGTGCAAAACTCGCATACATATGGTGTAATTTACGAAGACTAAAAGAGTTATGATCACTCCCAAAATTTTTAAAATATGTGTAAATTTTTTTAATTGATTTTTTTAATTTTTTTAATTAATCATTTAATTTATTATTATATTAATTTTAACCTATCTAATAGAGTTTTTAAATTTAGCCTCTCTGCATACATAATTTAATGAAAATGTATTACTAATCCCTAAATACTTAAAAAAATAATATGTGTTATTCATCCTATAGAATCGGTTAAGAAGATATTTAATAATTAAGAGTTGAATGTCTCATAATTAATTATATTTTAGTATAAATCTGATTTATTAAGAGTTATTAAGAGACAATAATGTTTTTACTAAACAATCATAATTTTTTATCGATTAAGAGATTATTTTGTTAAAAGACTGATAAAAACTAATCAAACACGCCTATAAATAATTTGGGAAGTTTATTGTAAAAATTATAGAAGAAAAAATTATATAATATCAATAAAATTTCAATTTTTTTTTTTAAAAGATTGCCAACTACTAAATCATCAAATAATTTTGAAAATTATTTATGGTAAAAAAAAATAGATGAAAAATTTATAAAAAGCTCAAAAATAATTATGAAAAACTTATTGCAAACATTAATATAAAAAAATATATATAATATTTATAAAATTTCAAAAGATTTTTAGTTGTTCTTTTCGTTCTTGCGTAGGAGTAATGCTAATATTGTCTAATATTTCAATTTTATTGGACGTCACAGAACCGAAAAGACAAATTATAATTGTATTCTTTCTTATTATAAAGGCCACAATATTTTTTTTATAATATAAAGGCTAACAAATTAGTATAAACTATGTGGGACTTTGTAGCTCAATTTTTAATCATGTGATGTCATATCATCTGGCTTATGACCCATGACTCAAATGTTGCCTGCAACAAAACTTGGCAGATTGGGCCAATGATTCAAATCCGTTTTTTTTTTTTTTTTTTTTTTTTTTTGGGGCAAGTATTTTTATGGATTAATTTTTGAATTTGGGTAAAATTAAAAAAATGAAAAATTATTATTTGTTGTGTTAATTTTGGTGTATTTTTTTAATTTTTTTTTTTTTTTTTT
>CANXYC012031131.1:0-39738 GCA_948193065.1 Aleurites moluccanus | reverse complement strand
TTGAGATAAAATGCATATGTGATTTATGATATGGATGAATATATTGAAGTGCATTTTGAGTTGCAATTGAAAAATGGAGGATATAAGGGGATGTATGATATATTGGGAGTGCTTTATTATATGTTTTGCAGATAGCTTAAGTCAGAGTTTCAAAAGAGACTCTGTCAGTTTTTCTGCATGCATGTTTGGTAATATGATTTTAAGAAAAAAATTTATGACCTAAAATGTATCACATGTTAAGTAATGAATGTAATTGTTTAAGCATGGGTTCTTCATGGTACTGGTGGCTTAGGCATTACCCGTACCCTAGGACCGTCATAGTCTAAAGTTAGGCTGTGACAATATTGTAAGCATTCCTTGAATTCTTAAATCCATTTGCTTATTTTTGTCATTTGTATTGAAACCTTTTTCTTTGTTGACTAATGACTGTTATTTAATATTCTCTACATGAAAATCATACTATGTGATCATAAGTATTGTACGCTAACTTGCTAATTATATGATGACATGACATAGCAGAACTACCTGATCGATAGTAGTAGGTAAGTACCATCGACATTGTGCATAATGAATACTTTTTACTGTACCCTTGCTAAAAAGGATTAATATCTTAGCCATAAGGTCTGATCAACTTTATGAATTTCCCGAGCTATTTCGCGAGTTTTTATCACGATCATGTGACCCTATATCTGTTATGTTTATATTTATTTGGACTACTAAGCTATTGACATATTTGATACAAATTAATATTATTTGTTTTATTGATTGATTACATAACCTTGTGTATAATAATATATTTATAACTCACTGAATATATTTATACTCATTATGTGGTTATTTATTATTTTTCAGGAAAGAAGATGTAATACCCTAGAAAAGCCTACCATAATTGAATGTTAATATAATCAGTTATTAGTTTGGAATCATTGAAATAACTAAGAGATACTATTCCGGAAAATGTCAGTGTTAATTACACTGTCGAAAAAATAACAGTCCGGTCTACGGATGAATTTGTAATTGGAATCATTGAAATAACTAAAGATAATTTTTGAGACACAGTTAGAATGCATATGAGATACTGTTCCGGAAAATGTCAGTGTTAATAACACTATCGAAAAATAGCAGTCTGGTCTACAGATTAATTTCTAATTCTAACTAGGGGTAAAGAATGATATAAATATATGTGTAATTATAGTGAAAAGAAAGAGGTGATATTTAGGAACACTGAAAAAGTAAGTAATGACAAAATCGTAAATAAGTGAAACTTTAGAAATATAGTAGGAAATTGACTGTCTGAGTTTCAGAATGGCTGTAATACCCTATAAAAACATAACATGTTTTTGTGACTTAGTATATGGTTTGAAATTATCGAAATGACTTATGATAATTTTGAAAATTCAGTTAGAGCGAAAACAAGAAACTTTTTCAGAAATTGTCGGTGTCGATATTGCTGCTGCAAAAATAGCAATCCGGTAACGGATGAATTTCTGATTCTGACTAGAGGGTAAATGATTTTGTGTATGCATGTGTAAATAAAGTAAAAAAAAAAAGAGGTGAAAAATATTTAAGAACATTGATAAAGTAAGCAATGACAAAACTATAAATAAAGGGAACTTTATGGGTATAGTGGAATTTCGACAGTCTGAGTTTTAGAACGGCTCTGAAACTATTTTTATTATAAAGTATTAATAAAAATAAGATGTTTGAATATTCACTTTGAAATTCAAATCTCGACGGAATTGTCAGAATAAATTACTGAAGGAAAATGTGGCAAAAGCATAATTTAAGAAAAATTGAAGGACTAAAAAGAAATTTGCCAAATGTGACTTACTATATAAGCTACACTTAGAAAATTTTTGTTCTTTATTTCTTCATCTTGTCTGAAATTTTCTCCTCCATTTCCAATCCATTTTCCTTCCATTTTGTTAAGGAAAATTGATGGAAACTTGATTTAAACTACATATAATCTATCCTCCATCAAATTCCATCCTTAGAAATCAAGAAAAATTCAAGAACAAAGGGCTAGGGATTTTTGGCCATTTTACACATTTGAGGTAAAATATTGTTCTGGTTGATTTTATGATTGATTTAGGGTTTATTGATGTTAGTTAGATTGGGTAATTAGTTTAATTGCATCAATTGATGCATATAGTATTTTTACTCAAAGTTTCAAACCCTAAACCTAAGTTGTATGAAGTGATTTTGTGTAATTGAGTTAGGATGTATAAATTGAGTATAAAATAAGTCAATTGGAAGTTAATTGATGGTTGAATTGTTGTAGAAAATTCGATTGAGAAAAATTGCCGATTTTGGTAGCAAAGCAATTTTACTTGGTGAATTAGAGTGTTAGGTGAGTTTAATATGCATCATTTGTTATGTTTAAATTATTAAAATGCAAATTGGAATCCATATGTGAAAACCCTAAAGTGTCCGAACCACTTTAAGGCAAAATTGTCTTGTTTTGTTCATGATTTTCCTATGGCTTTTTTTTATGCCAAATTGATCCAATTGATGATGTTTATTAAGTTGTATATAATGCCTATGGAATTGCTTATATTGTGTATTGTTGTTGATAATTGGGGAAATGTCAATGTTGCACCAAAACCATGCCAAAATGTCTATTGAATATTGCACATAATGTGTTCGATAAAATGCCTAACCCAAAAAATTCATAGGCCAACCATTTGAATGCCATCGTCGCCACCGATAATGGCATATCAATTGCGTCAACTTTTTGGTCGTAAATGACCAATTTATGTTTGATCTTATTGTTGGTTTCTAGACCTTTGGTCATCGTATAATCGATTGTTATTGATGTCTTATTGACTCTATTGCTCATTGAATTAATTGATGATGAGTTATTAATATTGGTGATGCCATTATTGTAAAATGGTATCTATTGATGTGTTATTATTTCTATTGCTTCCGAGGTGATTTGATAGAGCTACCGCCCTGACAGGGTAGTGAGTTTATACTGTCGGCATTGTGCACAATATATTGTTATATTACCTTGAACTAGGAAGGGATATCCTAGTCATAAGACCTGATGTGTCTTATGTTTATTTATATGAGTGATTTGTGCTTAACACATTTCTATGCATTTCATGGCTCTATATCTGTCATTTTCCATCTTATCTATGTGATATACATTCCATTGATGCGATTGTTTACTTACAGTCATATTCTATACTTGATTCTGTATTACATAGATTCTGAGCAGATTGATTCATTTATTTCATCTTCCTATTACTTATTGATATTCCATTACCTATTTTATTGGTCGATGCATATTAGATTCATTGAGTATCATATATACTCACCCTCTCATTGTTTACCCTTTTAGGTGCATAGTAGGAGGCAGAAATCCCAGCATTTTGACTCTCTGTGAATTCTACAGTTTTATAGCAGTGTAATTATATTTAACACTGAATATTTTTGTATGTTCATATCCTAGCTGCTCCATGGGTTATGTATGGTATAGTTAGTGTATGAACATGTATGTATAAGAATATTTGAGATTAATTAATGATATGAGTATGGTTATTAAAAAAAGATACTTATGAATGATAGAGTAACAGAATGAATAGTACATGTGTGAGTGTATAACTATAGATTGATGTGTATAGTAATGAATTAATTGTAATAGATGTTTCCGCTACAGTATAGTATGAGATTGTATTGATAAGATTGATGGGTTCTACGGGTGTCAGTCGCCTCGGCATCTCCTACACCCTAGGACAGTCGCAGCCTGCCGGATCGGGTCGTGAAAAAGGTGGTATCAGAGCTCTGAATTATAGACATCAGAGCATAGGTTACAAAGGAATAGTAACTAAGTACAGTATGGGTGGAGTTAAGTGAACCATGGAATATAGGAATTCCTATATCGTCTTTTGTTGCATTCGTCAAATATGTATAAGTATTCTGCGTTTTTGTAATATACTGAGTACATGTTCTATTTTTCAGACAGTTTTATAGAGATTTTTGACGATAGAGATAGGGATACCAGAGAGGCAGAGTGTCACGACCCATTTCCAGATCGCGACGGTCCTAGGATACAGGAGATGCCAATGGCGATCGACACCCGTAGAACCCAGTATCACATGCAAATATCTATAATCACCAATAATTAATTAATCAATTTACTTACTTACTATTCATTCTGCAATTATATATTTTGTATGTAATTATGTTGTTGGCTGTAACATCCATTGTCATATAACATATCAATACTCAAATATCATATAATATCATACAACATGTTCATATCCTAACTAACCCATACATACTCCATGGAGCAGCTAGATTATGAACATCAAAAATATGGTATTCAGAATAATTACATCGATAATCAAGACTGCAGAAATCCACAAAGAGTCTGAAATGAGGATTTTGCTATCAACTTATCACCTGAAATGGGAGACAATAAAAAGGGGTGAGTATATAAGATACTCAGTAAATATATATGCATCACCAATGAATATGGTTTGAATAAATCTCAAATGGTAACAATAATGACAGTCGGTAGATATAATCAGATTACAAAATCAATATCAGGAAATGACAGAATGATCAATAGTCATATCAAAGGAAAAGGAGTAATATGGAAAGATAGATAAAGGGCCAGAACAGTATGGACTATACGTAAACATACAGTCTCCAGTAATATCAGTATCAGTAAGCACAAGACTGATCAGGTCTTATGGCTAGGACCAAAACCCTTCCTAGCTAGGGCATCAGTAATCAATGTGCACATTGCCGACAATATGTACCCACTACCCTGTCGGAGCGGCAGCTCTGTCAAGCCATATTAGGGTCAATATAAGAATGAAACATATCAATATATACCATTATGCAACAATAGTATCACCAATGGCAATAAGCTCAATATTAATCATATCAAGTAATGATTTAATCAATGGCATAGCAATAGACAATAAATAAGCAACGATATTTGGTTTGACAAACAACAAAAATATGGAACAAAGATTAGTTATACAAAGAAAATCGGTAGGCCAATTGACATGACAATGTCGCTGGCGACGTTGCATTCAAATGGTAGGCCTATGGAGGAAAATGTGATAGGCCTATGGAATTACAACTAGGCATTTTATCAAACATATGGTGGGCAACAGTGGGCAAGCCTTTTGGTACAAAGTTGGCATGCCCAATTTATCCAACAATAAAGCCACATTGTAGGCAACACAATAGGCAACAATTATATAATATTAAACAACATTAAAATGATCAAAATAGCTAAGGAATACAAAGAAAAAATAAGCAAAACATAGGCAATAAATAGTAAATGGGGTTCGGCCAAAATGAGGGTTCCATATATGGTTTCCAATTTCAATTCCAATGCATTAGGCATGTTAAAGGATGCATATAAGGCTCACCTAACACTCCAAATTGGCTTGAAAAATTAATTTCCCACCAAAAGCTTCAAAAGAGACAAAAATGGCAAGTATGGCTATCTTGATTTTCTACAACAAACCAACCACAAATTAATCATCCATTAGCCTCCAATTAATATATTCTATACTTAAACAACATGAACTAACACTAATTCAAATAACCTAATCAAACAACTTTAATTTATGATTTGAAATTGGGGATTTCTATCCATATGCATCAATTGATGCAATTAACCACCAAACCCATTCTAATCAACCTTTAAATCATCTAAGTAAGCAATAAAATAAAACAAACTAACTAGTTACCTTGAATGGAGGTTCCACATGAATTGTTCCTTTAATGAATCCTAGTTTTTCTTTATGATTTCAAGCAAATCAATGATGGAGAATGGAAGAACAATGATTGCTTTCAAGTTTTCTTTAGATTTCCTTAAGAAATTTGGTTGGAAAATGAAGAAGAAATGGAGGAAGAAGCAAGGCAATGGTTCGGCCAACTCAAGCAAGAAAAAGAAGATGGAGAAATTTTCTAAGGCATTGCTTATATATTAAGTTAATAATGACAAATTACCTTTTGGTCCTTAAACATTCAAGTATTCATACTTTGACCCAACTTCTTCTGTAATTTATTCTGATAATTTTGTTGAGAATTAAATTTCAAAGTGAGAATTCAAAAGGCTAATTTTTATTTATACTTATTTATAAAAATAGTTTCAGAGCCATTTTGAAACCCAGACAGACCAATTTCTACTATTTCCCAAAGTTCCATTTATTTATGGTTTTGCCATTAGTTATTTTTTCAGTGTTCCTAAATATTTTTCACCTCTTTCTGTCACGACACGTTTTTGGATCGCGACGGTCCTAGGGTGCTGGAGATGCCGAGGCGATCGACACCCGTAGAACCCATCAATCACTACAATGAAATCATAATATCGCAGTGGAAACATATCTTACTCATCATCAATCACATAACAATATATAACCATTCACTCATATAAGCACTATTCATTTTGTCACTCTGCTATTCATTCTGTAAATACTATAATCATATCATTAATAATCTCTAATATTCCCATATATATATGTTCATACTCTAACTATACCATACAAAATCTATGGAGAAGCTAGGATATGAACATTCAAAAATAATACAGTGTTTAATATATTTACACTGCTATGAGACTGCAGAATCCACAGAGAATCAAAAGAGCTGGGATATATGCCTCATACTCTGCACCTGAGAGGGTAAACAGTAAGAGGGTGAGTATATATGATACTCAGTGAATCTAATATGCATCGACCAATAAAATGGATAATGGAACATCAATAAGCAATAGGCAGATGACATAGATGAATCAAACTACCAGAATATCTGTAATACATAATCAAGGACAGAATATGACTGTAAGTAAGCAATCACATTCAAGAAACACATATCACATGGACAAGATGGAAATGACAGATATAGAGCCATGAAACGCATAGAAATGTGCCAAGCACAAATCACTATATATATGTATATAAATATAATATAAGATGGATCAGTTCTTATGACTAGGACATCCCTTCCTAGTACAGTGTATCAATCAATACAATGTGTACAAGGTTGACAGCATGAACTCACTACTTTGTCAAAACGGCAGCTCTGTCAAATCACCTCGGAGTCAATAAAAGCAATAAACACATCAATAGATACCATTTCAAAACAATGGCATCGGCAATATCAATAAGTCATCAGAAATCAATTTAATGAGTATAAAGTCAATAAGACATCAATAATAATCGATTAAAATATGACCAAAGGTCTAATGGCCAAAAATGGAAACAAACATAAAATGGTCATTTGCGGCCAAAAAGTTGACGCAATTGGCATGCCGTTGACGCAATTGACATGCCATTGTCGCTGGTCTCTCAGATCATGGTACATCTTGGTAATCCCAGGATGTACACTATATGATGAATAATGAGCCTCTCTCATAATCTGGTCTCGCAGCCCATCAATGTCGGGTACACATATCCGTTTCCCACATCTAAATACATCATTTTCTAAAGTGAACTCTGTTGCTTTACCATTCAGAACATAACCCTTTAGCTTCAATAGATATGGATCTCTATCCTGTGCCACCTTAATGTCATCAATCAATAATGGCCTAACCCGAAACTGGGTATCAGAGCCTAGTTTCGATCTAGGGATCCCAAATCCAACTTTACACCCATAACAACTAACTCCTGCATCTCACGGATCAAAGGTCTCCTGATAACTAAGATGTGAGCTAGACTGCCCATAGATTTTCTGCTCAATGCATCAGCTACTACATTAGCTTTGCCCGGATAGTAAAGGATCTCACAATTATAATCCTTTAGCAACTCAACCCATCTGCGCTGTCGGAGGTTCAGATCTTTCTGCTGAAGTATATACTACAAACTCTTATGATTAGTATATATCTCACATCTAGACCCATACAAATAATGCCTCCATATCTTCAATGCAAACACTATAGTTGCCATCTATAAATCATGTGTCGGATAGTTTCCCTCATGCTTCTTTAACTGCTGAGAAGCATAGGCAATCACTCTTCGAAGCTACATCAAAACACATCCCAATCCAATGAGAGAAGCATCACAATACATTGTATACTTCTCATCCTCTGATGGCAATGCTAACACTAGAGCACTCGTGAGGCAAGTCTTCAAAGTCTGAAAACTGTTCTCACACTCATCTGTCCACAGATATCTCTCCTGCTTCCACATCAGCTTAGTCAATGGAGTTGCAATTCTGGAGAAATCCTTCACAAACCTCTTGTAGTATCCTGCCAAACCAAGGAAACTACGAATCTCTGAAACACTAGTAGGCTAAGGCCAATTTGCAACTGCTTCAACCTTCTGAGGATCTACCATAATACCCTCCTCACTAATCACATGACCAAGGAAACACACTTCGGTTAGCCAGAACTGGCACTTAGACAACTTAGCATACAACTGATGCTCTCTAAGTATCTGCAATACTATCCTCAGATGCTCTATATGCTCCTCCTCACTCCTGGAATAGATAAGGATGTCATCAATAAACACTATGACGAACTTATTTAAGAATGTCCTGAACACCCTGTTCATCAAATCCATAAATACAGCAGGTGCATTAGTCAACACAAATGATAACACTAGAAACTCGTAATGTCCATACCGAGTCCTAAAAGCAGTCTTAGGTACATCACCTTTATTGATTCTTAATTGGTGATATCCAGATTTCAAGTCAATCTTACAGAAAGGACTGGCACTCTGCAACTGATCAAATAGATCATCAATCCATGGCAAAGGATATTTGTTCTTCACTATCATCTTGTTCAGCTGTCTATAATCGATACATATTCTCAATGAGCCATCCTTCTTTCTCACAAATAAAACTGGAGCACCCCATGGGGAACTGCTCGGTCTAATAAATCCTCTATCCAATAACTCCAGCAATTGCACCTTTAGCTCTTTTAACTCTACTGGTGCCATTCTGTATGGAGGAATGAATATCGGATCGGTGCCTGAATACACCTCAATCTCAAACTCTATCTCCCTATCATGAGGTAAACCTGACAACTCATCAGTGAAAACATCAAAGAATTCCCGAACCACTGATATCTGATCAATATCTATAGAAATCTTCTGCACATCAATCACATGAGCCAAGTAGACTGAATAACCTTTCCCTATCATTCTTCTATCTTGGATAGCAGAAACAAAACTAATCCCGAATTCCCATTGATCCCCTAGGAATTCAAATTCAGGCTGTCCCTCAGGCTGGAATCTAACCCTCTTTCTATAACAATCAATAACTGCACGATGTGTCATTAGCCAATACATACCAAGGATTACATCTAGCTCTAACACAGGAAGTTCAATCAAATCAACACGTAGAATATTATCATCAATCTTTATCACACAGGCATGATAATAATAATCCACATCTACACTCCCTCCCATAGGAGTAACTATCACTAGAGGTACACTCAACAACTATCTCTCCTTATTCAATTTAGGTGAAAACTTTGGTGAAACAAATGAGTGTGTAGCATCAGAATTAAATAAAGCATCAACAATCTCATTTTGTATCAAAATAGTACCTGTGACCATATTGCCTGATCCCTGTGCCTCCTAAGTGTTCACAACAAATACTCGCCCCTAGCCTCTACTTGTTGGGGCCTGACCACTGCTAAATGCCTGCCCCCTATCTCTGCCCCTACCAAGAGCCTCTCTGACCATATTCTGACTCATCTGTACTGTAAACTGAGAAACCGTAGTAGATGGCTGCTGACTACCTCATAAGGGACATCTGCTGATACAATGACCATATTGCCCACACTTCATGCAAGCACCTGACTGTCTACGGCACTCCCCTCCATGCCTCTTGCCACAAAAATCACAAACTGGTACATTAGGCATCTGAGTAATAGGTCTGGAAGAACCCTGTGAATATGCAGGTGTAGATTGCACTGATGGTCCCCTACTCTGAACCCTCTTCCTCTGACTACTAGATAAAGGTCACTGATCAAATCGAGGCACCGGCTCAATCAGCCTAAAATGGGAGCTGCTCTCCCCCTCCTAACCTGAGATCCTGAACCTCCTTTCCTCTTTTGATCTCTCTTAGCCCTCTCTGCTCTATACTTTTCTTCCATCTGAGTAGCTTTATCGATAACAGTCGTCAGAGATGTGAATTTAGTATTCAATAGAGCATTATGAAGCGAAGCATATAATCCTCTCCTGAACCTGCTGATCAGATCAGCCTCAGTAGGAACAATGTGAGTAGCATATCTACTCAATCTGATGAACTCCTCTACAGACCTGTCCCCCTGCTCTAATTGCTCAAACTGAATTAGATTTTGGGTCTTCACTCCCTCTGTAATAAACTCATCAATCAACCCCTGATGAAACTCAACCCATGAGGGTGGATGCCCACCATACAGTCTGGGCTCCATCCTCCTCGAAAACCAAGCCTATACCTTCCCTTTTAATAGCAACCCAACTAACTCTACAGCTTTGAGATCAGAACAAAGTAGTCTCCTAACTACCTTCTCAACCTCCTTCAGAAAATCCACTGGATCACTGCCTCTGTCACCTCTAAACTCAGGCAAGTTTAGCTTCAGAAAGCTAAACATAGATACACCACCCTCCTCTATCACTCTGCAGCCTCCCTGCACCACAGGTTCCTCAGGAGCCACAGCTGGCTGTACAGGTGCTGGAGCAAATTGTATTGCAGCAGGTGCAACAGGGGGTGGCACTGCTACTGGTATTGGAGGTGGCGATACATTTTGATGTTCCTGCCTCAACTCTGCTAGCTCCTTACAAAATTCCATCATCCCTCTCATCATCTCAACTCTCCAGGGATCCTTGACCCTCTTTGTATCCCTAGTCCGTCGGGATCTGGATGGACCCTCTGAAACAGAATACTCTCTAACTGACGACTCATTGGAGGCTACCTCTGCCTCCCTAGTACCTCTGTCTCTATCGTCAGACATCTCTGTAAAACTGTTTAAAAAATATAAAATGTACTCAGTATATTACCGAAGCACATAATACTTATAAATATTGACGAATACAACAAATGACGATACATGAATTCCTATGCTCCATGGTTCCCTTAACTCTACCCATACTGTACTTATTCACTATTCCTCCATAACCTAGGCTCTGTAAACACAGAGCTCTGATACCACCTCTGTCATTACCCATTTCTAGATCGCGACGATCCTAGGGTGCGGGAGATGCTAAGGCGACCAGCACCCATAGAACCCATCAATCACTATAATGCAATCATAATATCGCAGCGAAAACATATCTTACTCATTATCAATCACATAACAATATATAACCGTTCACTCATATAAATACTATTCATTCTGTCACTCTACCATTCATTTTGTAAATACTATAATCATATCATTAATAATCTCCAATATTCCCATACATACATGTTCATACTCTAACTATACCATACAAAATCCATGGAGCAGCTAGGATATAAACATTAAAAAATAATACAATGTTTAATATATTTACACTGCTATAAGACTGCAGAATCCACAGAGAGTCAAAAGAGCTGGGATATCTGCCTCCTACTTTGCACCTGAGAGGATAAACAGTGAGAGGGTGAGTATATATGATACTCAGTGAATCTAATATGCATCGACCAATAAAATGGATAATGGAACATCAATAAGCAATAGGTAGATGACATAGATGAATCAAACTGCCAGAATGTCTGTAATACATAATCAAGTACAGAATATGACTATAAGTAAGAAATCACATTCAAGAAGCACATATCACATGGACAAGATGGAAATAACAAATATAGAGTCATGAAATGCATAGAAATGTGCCAAGCACAAATCACTATATATATGTATATAAATATAACATAAGACAGATCGGGTCTTATGACTAGGACATCCCTTTCTAGTACAGGGTATCAATCAATACAATGTGTACAAGGTTGATAGTATGAACTCACTACCTTGTCAAAACAGCAGCTCTGTCAAATCACTTCGGAGTCAAAAGAAGCGATAAACACATCAATAGATACCATTTCAAAACAATAGCATCGACAATATCAATAACTCATTAGAAATCAATTTAATGAGCATAAAGTCAATAAGACATCAATAATAATCGATTAAACGATGACCAAAGGTCTAACGACCAAAAATGAAAACAAACATAAAATGGTCATTTGTGGCCAAAAGTTGACTCAATTGGCATGCCATTGTTGCTAGCGACGGTGACATTCAAATAGTTGGCCTACGGATTTTTCGACATGGTTTTGGTGCAATATTGACATTGCCCCAATTATCAATAAACATACACATGGAAATCAATTTATAGGCAACAACCACAACTCAATAATCTTCAACAAACATATCAATTTGGCATAGAAAACAAGTCCAACACCAAAGCACAAAATTAGGCAAAATGTCACAATTAGGGTTCGACCAAAAAGGGTTTTTCACATATGGATTCCAAATGACTTTTTAACAATTTGGGTATGTAATTTGATGCATAAGAGACTCACCTAACACTCCAAATCATCTAGTAAACTTGTTTGCTACCCAATTCCTCAATTCCTCGATATAGGCTAAAATCGGTGATTTTCTTTAATCGAATTTTCTACAACAATATAAACATCAATTAAACACCAATAAATATTCAATTGACTTATTCTGTAGCCAATTTACACATCCTAACTCATATATACAAAATCAAATCTTACAACTTCACTATAAGGATTGAAAATTGGGAAAAATTTTTTAATGCATCAATTGGTGCAATTAAACCATTTACCCAATCCTACCAACACCTAATTAACCTAATTAAACCATAAAAACAAATAAATAAACAACTTACCCAAAAATCACAAAATGGCCGCAATTCCCTTTGTTGGAGTTCTTGATTTTTCTTGAATTTCTATGGTTGATTTTGATAGATTAAGGTTTGTATGGTTTTTGTTTTAGGTTTCTATCAATTTCTTTTCACAAATCAAAGAAAAAATCAAATGGAAATGGAAGGAAGAAGTCACGGATGGGAAGATAAGAAATGGGCAAAAAAAATTCTAAGTCTTGCTTATATAGTAAGACAAAAATGGCAAATTTCTCTTTTAGTCCTCCAACTTTCCAAAATTTACTTTTGGTCCTTTTTCGTTTGGTAATTCATTTCGACAATTCTGTCGGGAATTGAAATTCAAAGTGAATGTTCAAACATCTTATTTTTATTAATGTTATTTAATAAAAATAATTTCGGAGCCGTTTTGAAACTCAGACTGCCGAAATTTCACTATTCCCCCGAAGTACCTTTTGTTTACGATTTTGCTATCGCTTACTTTATCAGTGTTCTTAAACATTTTTCTCATCTTTCTTTTTACTGTATTCACACATGAATATACATTATCATTAACCCTCAACCAAATTCAAAAATTCATCCGTCGACCGTACTGCCATTTTTGTGGCAGCGTTATCGATACCGACGATTTTCAAAAAAATTTTTCATTTTCGCTCTAACTGAGTTTTTAAAATTATCATTAGCCATTTCGATAATTTTAATCCACATACTGAGAAATTATTTCATAAAAACATGTTATGCATATATATAGGGTATTACACTTTCTTTTTATCATAATTACATATGCATTTATGTGATCTTTTGCCCCCTAGTCAGAATCAGAAATTCAACTATTGCCCGCACTGCTATTTTCTCGGCAGTGTTTTCGACATTGACGATTTTCAGAAAAGCTATTCATATGCTTTCTAACTATGTCTCTAAAATTATTTTCAATCATTTCAATGCTTTTAAACCATAAACTGAGAATCAATTCATGCATACAATATATGACTTCCTAGGGTATTACACAGAGGTAGCCTCTAATGAGTCCCTAGTCAGGGAAGTTTATGTTTCTGAGGGACCATCTAGATATCAACGGACTACATGGGATACAGAGAGGTGTGATGACCCCTGGAGATATAAGATGATGAGGGGAATGATGGATTTGCGTAGGGAACTAGCGGATATGAGGCGGGAATGACAGAATGTACCGCCACCTCTAGTGCCTGCAGTAGTGCCACCTCCTGTTGCACCTGCTGCAGTACCAGTTGCTCCAGCATGTGTACAGGCAACTGTGGTTCTTGGAGTGCCTGTTGTGCAGGGAGCCAGCCGAGTTATTGATGAGGGAAAAGTTTCTATGTTTAGCTTTCTGAAGTTAAACCTGCCTGAGTTTAGAGTGATAGAGGCGATGAGCCTAATGATTTCCTTGAGCAGGTTAAGAAGGTAGTTAGGAGACTACCTTGTACTGATATCCGAGTAGTTGAGCTAGAGGGTTTATTGCTGAAGGGGAAAGCCTGGACTTGGTTTTGTGGAACTCGTATCCTAAAGTTCCATTTATTTACGGTTTTACCATTGCTTACTTTTTCAGTGTTCTTAAACATTTTTCTCCTCTTTCTTTTTTACTGTATGTACACATGCATACACATAAATATTTACCCTCTTGCCAAAATCAGAAATTCATCTGTCGATCGTACTGCTATTTTTGCGGCAGCGATATCGGTACCGACAATTTTTGAAAAAGTTTATCGCTTTCACTCTAACTGAGTTTTTAAAATTATCTTTAGTCATTTTGATAATTTCAAACCATATACTGAGAACTTTATTCACAAAAATAGGTTATGATTTTATAGGGTATTACAGAAAATGGAAAATTTTCTTGGAAGAAAGAAAAGTTATTTTGAAGCATGTGAACTCATTATCTTGAAAATGGAAAGTGTTGGAAGAAGATAAAGAGATGATATGGAGATAGGACACTTTTCTTTTGAAGGAAAAGAAGGAGATTTGATTGTAAGAAAATAAGATGAAGAGAAAGAGTTTACCTTAGCAAAAGAGAACGGTGAGAAAAATGATCCCAATAGTGGGTATTTATAGATGAAGAGTCATGAGTGGGAAAGTTGAAGTTTGAAGAAGTGGAGGGAAATGAAAGTTGGCTTTGAAAAGATGTGAACCCATTATCTTGAAAATGGGAAGTGTTGGAAGAAGATAAAGATGATGGGAAAATGGAACATTTTCTTGGAAGAAAGAAAAGTTATTTTGAAGCATGTGAACTCATTATTTTGAAAATTGAAAGTGTTGGAAGAAGATAAAGAGATGATGTGGAGATATGAAACTTTTCTTAGAAGAAAAGAAAAGTTATTATAAAAGTAAAGATTCACTACCTTGAAACTAGAAAAAGTTTTGGAAGTTGAAAAAGCAAGTTTGAAAGTTGAATTATTCCTTGAAAATAAGAAAAGGAGAATAGTCACTTTCACTTATCTTAAAAGTAGGGGACATTGAATGAAAGCCTTGTATTAAGGAAAAGAAGAATCTTTGGAAGAATACAAAATGCATTGGAAGATTCCTTAAGTACATGCTTTAGTACTTAAGCAAGATTATAAGAAGTCATTAAAACATAATAAAGGTGAGGACCTTTGTGCAAAAAAATAAAGGTGATGACCTTTATGCAAAAGAAATAAAGGTGAAGACCTTTGAGCAAATAAAAGAAAGATGAGGACTTCAAAATTAAAAGGAAGAAAAGTGAAAACCCTAAAGGAAAATAAATGATTGAGAAGTAATTGCATCGCCTGGAAGTAGATTCCCGATGTATTTGATGGTTACCCTAATAAGGATCATCATCACATTAGAAGACTTTTTCAAGGAAGAAGTATTGAAGTATATTCCCGATGTATTTGATGGTTACCCTAATGATGATTGTCATCCCATTATAAGTGTCACATCCCAATTTTAGAACATGATGGTCCTAGGATGTAGGAACAGCATAAGACTACTGACACCTGTAGAACCCTTTTTTAACCTGTAAACATCATCTGCTATAACATATCTATATCTATATAATCAGTCTATCTGTTATCATCTAGGATCATATATGTTCTTAACACATATCATTTACATTATATATTAGTAACTAATAATATTACAGACCATACTAAGTATAGTCATCCCAATAATTTACATATCCATGGAGCATCTAAAATATATACAAGGAATATATACAAGTTTAATATTTACATTATTATAACACAGCTGGATCCACTGATGAAGAAATCTTGGACCAATTCTACTCCTGACCTGAAAAGGTAAAACCACTAAAAGAGTGAGCATTTTCATACCCAGTGAGTCAATATATATATTATCACACATTAAGCTAGGTAGGAAACAATAAATGAACAGTATTAACAATTGACTCATGGATAGCACACCAAAGGACCAAATCAAGGGAAATGGTTTATAGACATCAAATATGGATATATAGGCACTTGGAGAAATAATAACCATGTATATATAATAGACCATGAAATGTATATCATTGTCAATATAACATGTAAATAGCATAAGGTGGATCAGACCCTATGACCAGGACCATAACCCTTCCCAACTAGGGTATCACTGGAATTTCATTGTGCACAATGCTGATGGTATTTACCCACTACCCCATCAGTAAGGTAGCTCTGTCATACAAACATTAGAATAGGCTAAAGATAGCAAATAAAATATCAAATAGGAAAGAAAACCAACAAGGTTCAGTTTCTGTAACTCTAGCACAATTGAGTTGTTTAGGCAAGTAAACACATATCAAATCATTATCCTTAACAAAAGAACATTATAGTATAGGAAAATTTCCACAAAATTCATTTAGGATATAAGTTCAAAATATGTCAAAAAGATACACTTACACTGGTGATAAAGAAAGTCACCCATTTTAGCAAATTTGGTAACAATTGGTTTCTTAAGTAAATTAACAAAGGTCATTTCGTCGAGCACTTGGTGTGCACCACTTTAGGACTAAATAAATATAGTTTTGGGACATATTGATTAGAAGTCAAAGTTCACAATTCAAGCCCCAATGGCAACAAACACAAAGGCATTATCACATAGGGTATACATCAATAAACAACACAATCGGAGCTTGAATTCAAGGAAAATTCAAAGGAAACTCAAATGAAACACTTTGGCCAAAAAGTTATAGGAATTTAAATGGATTCAAATTGATCAAATAAATGTTTAAACATGCATAATAATATGCATATAACTTACCAAAACCGACGGTTTGATCGTTTATGCGATAAAACGCTTATTTTCCTATAAAAGGAAAAAACAGTATTCTTCAGTTTCCTTCGATTCCACAATCAATTTTACCACATATTTAGCCTTAAATGGATGCTAACTAACATATTTAAACATTAATTAGAGTTATGGAATCCTATATAGAAATCCATTTCAAACATAAACCTAGTTTTAGGTTTTCTCCAATTTCAATCCAATCTTGAAATCTATTGATCTAATCATGTTTATAATCATTTATGTTGCTTAAATGAATCAAAAGAATGAAGAAAACATCATCCTCACCTGAATTATTCAAGTGGCCGAAATTTAGGTTTGGAGTTTCATGAATTTCTAGCTTGAATTTCTTGAAATTTTCGATGAAAACTAGCTTAATCGGTAGTTTAACTGAGTTTTCTATCGATTTTGCTTGAAGTTTGGATGAAATTGGTGAAGTTTTGGAGAAGGAGGAGACTTGGCTGTAACAATGGAGGAAGGAAGAGAATTTTCTGATTTTTGGTGAATTAGATTGCTATTTATATTAATTGACTTTCAAATAATTTGTTTCCCCCCCCCCCCCCCCCCCTGACACTTCTCGTATTCGCATTTTCAATCCGAAACTTATAACTATTTATCTTTTTATCCCATTTTAATTTTGAAACAATATTTCTTATATTTCTCTAACTTATGAGTCTAATGGTGATATTAAAAATTTAAAATTTCGAACCCATTCATTAATTAAAACGTCGACATGCTTACCTATCCACTAGGTCAATTTTTAGCAATTTGTCAAATAGCGTAAGTATGTTATTCTAATGTCTAAATCAACTTTATTTATACTTAAATAACATATATTCAAGGTTATATAAATTAAATTTGAGGGTGTTACAATAAGACTTTTTCGAAAAATAAGTATTTTCATCACTCAGAATTAAATTCCTAATGCATTAGATGGTTACCCTAATGAGGATTGTCATCCCATTAGAAGACTCGTCTGAGGGAGAGCTACTTTGAATTCGACCGGAAAGAAATTTCCAATACGACCAGATATGTCGGAATGGTAAGGTTCAGGTTTTCAAATCCTAATCTTGAATGATAGCATGAACTTTAGCATACTTTGTTGCACTGTGTTCACTCATACACATGCTTCACAAACCCTATTAAAGTAGGAGCAAACTGTTAGCACAGATTTTCGACACACCTTGATCCCAAGCCCAAGTCCAATGATGTAGCATCAAGAATTGAAATCATTAGAAAAAGGTTGTTTATCAAAGTGATTACTTTTGCTTTTGGATCGAGAAAATTACAAGGGTTATCTTAGAAATTAATTATTCAAGTTTGGGGCATTTTGGGCCATATTCGGTATTCCGAATGCAAATTAGGCCCGCAGGCGGTTACCGGCCCTGTTGCGGTAAGCTGTTCGGCCTGTACAAGCTCAAGCCCAATTTATTTATTTTTTCAATTAAAAATAGCTTAGGAACTATTTTAATGGTTCTTGAAAAGTTTCGGGTCATTTCAGACATATCGAACACAAGAATGGGCGTGCGGGGTCGACGGGCCCATTTGCGGCAAGCCATTAGGCCCGTGTTACAACTATTGGCTTATGGCTTCTTGTAAGATTTGTGTTGCTGATTGCAGAGCCACACGATCCAAGGAAGGGCAGCATGACCCTTGCTTGAGTTGCACGGCTCTATGAAGAGCCACATGGCTTTTTCACTAGTTAACAATCTCTGAGTCCATTCACACGCGCCTTCACCACCTCCCAATTCGATTTTTCTTCCAATGTTGAAGATCCCAGGTATGTTTCTATGCCAAATTAGCTTTTGAAAAGGTTCCTATTTGGTGTTTTAATCATAAAGGATATTTGGATTAAAAGCCAAAAATAAAGCTTTAAGGGTTATTGATTTGCAAGTAATCCTAAAGCTATTTTGAAAGTTAGGTTTTAACTATTTATAGTGTTTTATCACTTAGAAAATATAAATAAACTTAAATAGGAGTCTTTTAAACTTATTTCTTCCTATTCAAGTGGGAAAAAATCCTATAAATAGGCCTCAACCCTCACTAATTGAAGGATCCAAATTTTGACGCCCGAATTCTTGATAAAATAACTCTCTTTTTCAAATACTAAATTGAATTTTTAATTAATCTTACTATAAAAGCTAAGGATTTTATTAAAGTCAATTAATCAAATTCATCTCAAGAGTTCAAATTAATCTTTCTTTCAAGAATCAAAGGAACAAAATCAAGTTTTATTTCTTCTTCTTTTAAACTATTCTCAAGAACATATCAATAACGTTCTTGATAGTGTTATTAATAAAAAGGAGTATATCCAACCGAATCAAAGCTTGATTCAAATTAAGAACTTACCGATAAGATATCTTCTTCAAGCATCGATATTTTTGGCATTCAAAATCATCCATAAGAGAAGCGAAGCCTGAGGGCGATTTGTCGAGCCCTGGTGTATCCAGGTTTGAGTAGTTTCCTTTTTTCTTTTTATTTATCAATCATGTGAATTCTTTGGGCATAATCATATGGATTAGTAACAATCCATGTGATCTTTTTTTTTCTTCTTCTTTGTAAAATCTTTTTTTAATATGAACTAAATTAGAGTTAAGAACCTGTATTTACATGATATTTAACTAGCTTCATTGAAAATCTAATCAATTTGAACTAAAAGAACTTAGAAAGAATGCTTAGTTCCCTTTTGCATGAAATTCATGTTCTTATTTCAAGCTATTGTTTTGTTATTCTTTTCTTATTCTAAAAATAATTTTGATTGAATTGAAAACACTTAGAATCATTAGGATTAGTTTTTGAATTATTTAGAATGAAAAAGTACCAAAAATCCCCTAAAAAATATTCAAAAATGATTTAAAATCGGATGGGTATTTAGAGTCAGGTGAGAAGGGCCATATGGCCCTTGGGAAGAGCCACACAACTCTTCCTTGTCCTGTATGGGACTGAAAAGAGCCACATGACCCTATTTATGCCGTAGAGGCATTTTCTTATGCCATGGAGGCACATTCTTTTCTTCTTTGTCTTGTTTCTTGATTTTTATGTCCATTTGATACTTTTAATTATATATAAATGTTTATATACCATGAATAGGTGCATGAAACTTAGGTTGTATGACTACATGATGATTTTTCTTGATTTAGAAGCATGCTAGGATTAAAAGCGTCAAAGTTAAACTTAGTTTTGCATGTTTGATGCCATAATGCCTAGTTTAGGTTCTAAACTTGAAAATTGGCATGCTTACTTTTATGTGATATGTGACAATATGGCATGATTGAATGTATAGTAAAATGACTTAAAAATGAACATAATGTCATGAATGAATAATTTAAGCATGAACTTAAAATACCTAAGGCATGATTGAATGAATACCAAATTTATTGCCATGTAATATAAAGTGTTTCTTGTGCCATGATTAGGTTAGTTGTTAAAAGTAATTTGGTTTGTAAATAATTTGGTATATGCATTGTTATTTTTGACATATTTTGATCATTTGTATATAAACCAAATAGTTAAAATGTCATTATTATATGTTTTGCATCATGCATATGGTAAACATGATTAGAAAGAAGCATGATTATCTTGGAAAGTACATTGTACATGTATTTGGGTTGTATAAGCTAACAATATAGGGATGAAGTAAATCAAATGAACAATATGAATAACATGAGGTCTATTAAACTCGAGCATAAAAGACAAATGGGTCTAAAATGCATTAAGGCCTAAAAAGGCGAAGGTGCACATATTTTATTTATTGCATTGAATTGAGTAATTCAATTTTCTTTTTGCTGCTTCTTTATTTTGAGACGTTAAATGAATGAATGTTTATAATATGATATGATTGTGTAAATTTCTTATTAGGATTAGATTGTTCATTTCTCCTTCCATTTCTTTAAGGCTAATGAGGATTCTTACTATGCAATGAACATTTTATGAAATATTTAGGCGTGGCCTTGTGAGATTGTATAATTTACTAGACCTAGTATAATTATATCTAAGGAGTTTGAATTTGAAGTGAGACCGTTTGTGACTTCTCCAATCTTTCCTGAAAATTATGTTTGGTCTAGTTTATGGTATGGTTGAGCATGTGTCATGATAGAACTTACTCTTTTTTTTTTGCTTATGGATTATTTCTTTCAGTGTTATGCCTAAGTTAGTTCACCTATGACTTCGAGCTAAATAAAGAGGTTGGCCAAGGGCCAAGCGAGCTGGGGTGCCTAACACCTTTTTCAATTTGTACCTAGTTTCCTTACCTGGATCTCTGGATAAGGTGGCCTAGTGCTTAGCCAGGTTTAAAATTGTTACTCATTTCCTAGAGGAAGGAAATGCATTGCATTTGTGGTCTCAGTTTAACTTTTAATTAAGTGACAACTCTTTTTTTCGATTTGGTTAATTCTTACCGACATACCTTAAGTTTAAATATAAACCGTCGCTGTATAAGACACCACACTTATTTTCTATAATTCTAAGCTTAATGCCCATATTATATATCTAACTAAATATGTATGCATCATGAAACACAACTCATTTAGCTATATGCACTCTAAGAAATCAATTAAATATTGACAAAAATATCGACAGACTGATACCCATCGATACTTACCGTCGATCTATCGATGAATAGTCGATAAATATAAATTTTTTATTTTACCGTTCATGTACCTACTGAAAATGGTCAGTAATTACTGATGAAATAAGGTGGTCAACAAATATGACAGGATTTTTCCACACCCAAATTTATCGATAATTTAATGATAATTAACTGACGAAAATTTCACGCCTCGTTTTGGTTATCGATAGTCTGTGACTGACACGTGGAATTAAGTTCCATCAAGTATCCGTCGAAAAATTGTAATTATAAACAGACCCATAATGAGCAGAAAAACTTTTGCTCTCTCCCTCCTGCTCTCAGCTCCCTCATTCCTGCAACTTCCTCCTCCCTCTTCTCTCGTCGGTTATTCTGCGCTCGTGGACTCACCTCTGATGGTTCAATATCAAGTAAGTTTTGTATTTTTATTTTTATTTTTCATTATTTTCTTTAATTTTTTGGTTTTCTCTCTCTCACCTCACCCTCCTTCCACTCTTCATTGTCTGTTGAAGCTCCAGCGGTCACATATTGCTCCAGTGGTCATCTTCCTTACTCTCAGTTTCCTACTGCCACCGAAGGTAAGTACTGATTTTGAATTTTCAAAAATAATTTCTGGTTATTTAATTTTTTATTGTGTTTAAATTTTGTTGGTGCTTATTTTGTATAATTTTATTTTTTATTGTTGTATATATTTTGCATATTTTTGGTGTTTATTGTTGTATAATTTTTGAATAATTGTTGTATATAATTATTGAATAAATTGTATTTATTTGTGAAGTTTATTATTGTATATTTTTTAGGTTTATTGTTGTATATTTTGTATGTTTAATTTGATGATTTTTTTATGTTTAATGTTGTATATTTTTTATATTTAATGTTGTAATTTTTTTATTTTTAATGTTGTATAATTTTTTATATTTTCTTTATTTATTTGATGTTTGATTTGTATGATTTTTGATTTATTGATGGTTAAATTTGTATATTTATTGGGTTTGTATTGTAATTTGTTAACAAATAATTGTTAAAATAAATTTATAATAAAAAATTTCATAATAATTACGTCATTTACATAATAATAAAAATTTATATATTGTCTAATATTAATAAAAATGCAAAATTTCTAAAAATACAAATGAGTAAAAAAAGATAAAATATTGTTAAATTTGTTGAGAAAATATTATAAAGAAAATATACAATTTAAATAAAATTAGAATATAATTTTGAAATTAATTTCATTGCAACTTTTAATTAGTAAAAGATTTTTAAGAGGATTATTTGGAAGATTTTTAAGAGGATTATTTGGGTTGATGTCTATATTTTTTTTTTTATATCAAAATGTAGTTAAATAATTAGTTTATATTGCATAATGAAATTAAATAAATACATTTATCGAAGATATATTAATATACTAAAATTAAATAAATACAAACGGCCAATGAATATAAATATAATAAATTATATAAACTATTTAAATTAAAAAAGTTGTAGGTATAATTTTAATAATGTTACATATATTTAATAAGGTATGACATAATAAATTTAAATATAAAAACAAATTTGTAAATAAAAAAATTCAAATAATTATTAAACTAAATAAATTTAATTATTGGAATTAATTAAATTAAATGGATATCATATCAACATCATATTAACCCAATCATTTCAATAGACTATTATAAAAATGTACAAATTATGAAGATAAAACTAAGAATCAAATACCAAAACTTCCATGAAAATATTGAAAGAAGATTGTAATACCCCAAAATTTTTCATAATTACATATAGATTTTAGAATTAGTATAATTGATTTTTTAGTATCTAATTAGACAATTAAAGGTAAAATAATATTTTAATATTTAAATTTCAAATTTTATATATAAAATATATAATCCAACATAAAATTTTACCAAATAAATTATGGGACCTAAAATTCACATGAAGTACAAAATATAAAAGATAATAGTATTAAAAATGGATTTTAGGGTCAAAGTATAAATAATAAAATTTTTGAGATCAATTTGTAAATAATAAAAGTTTAGGTACCAAATCTTAAATATCAAAAATTGCATAAATATCTAACAAATTCTAAATAATTCTATATTAGCTAAAAAATTTTTCTTTTTCCTCCTTTAGTGGCCGAACCACTTATATCATCTTCCCATCTTCATTTTTCATCTTCTTTTTTTAAAATACCTCCATCCAAATTTTCCCAAATCTAAATCTAATTAATTATACACCTTAAATAAAGTCTAAATACATCAAAACACTAAAAATCTCCTTAAAAAACTTAAGAAAATTCAAACTTTACAAAGGGAGCAAAGTTGGATTTTTTAAAGTAACTTGAGGTAAATTACTTCCTATTGATTTCTTTTCATTGGAAATGAGTTATATGATGATTATATATGGATATATTAGCATTTGGATAGATATGTGTAATTATAGGAAGAAATTGAAAGGAAATAGGATTACGTCAAAACCTAATTTTTGAATTAGATGTATTTAATTCAAACTAAATTTAGAATTAAGTTATCTATATTGATTTAAGTTTAAAACATGCTAAATATATATTGTATAATCAAGAAATCAAAGAATGAATGGTGGTGATGGAGGTGAAAGAAAAATTGACCTAAGTTGAATTTTAAATCTTTAAAGGTGATTTTGCTTCAAACAACAATCAAGATGAGTTATAAATGCATTATTATGACCATTTGAATCCTTAGTTGAAATTAAAAAGCCCTCCCCCAATTTTTCCTAGTCATGGCTGAATAGCCCTTCCTTGTTCTTCCTTAAAATTTTATCAAATTCTTACTTATATTTACCTTATTTCATGTACTATTGGAATAAATTTGATACTTGAATATCTTAATTGTGTTAAATTATTTTTGATTGATCAAATTAGTTTCATGGAAGTTAACCTAAACTCTTGCCAATTTGCTTGAAAATTCATGCCAATTATATGTTTGTTAAAATGCCTCGATGAACTTTACTTATAATCCACCAAATGTTTAATCCTAAGTTTATTGTCATTTGATACGTTGACACTTTTGAAATATAAACCTAGCTTAATTTTATGAAACCAATTCTATTTTATGTGAAATTTTCTTATTTGTTGTTATAATATTGTTATTGATTTGTTTATTGATTACCAAATTTATTCATTGAAGAATTGGTTGACTTGACCTGATTTACCTTATAACATTAATATTGAATTGAACCCTAATTGTAAATATACCCATTATAGTATTATATATTCATTGACATGACAAAACTACCTTTCAATAGGGTAGCGGATAAAACCTATCGGCAATGTGCACATTGATATACTTATAACTCTAAATAGGAAGGGTTAAGTTTTAGTCATAAGGTCTGATCAACCTTATGTCATTACACGAGTTTAAACTACTAAGAATGTAACTAATTAGATTTATACGAGTACGAGACCCTATATTTGTTATGTTTTATTTTTTATTCATTATGGCTATACTTTGGTTTATGTGACTTATTTTCATTGATTGACCACTTGATACCTATCACCCATTATGTGAGTATTTGGTGGATTATACGTTCTTTACCAAACCTTTTTATGTATGATAATGTATTTATAGCTCACTGAGTAGTAATACTCACCTCTTAGTTGTTTAAAATTTTCAGGTCAAGAGTAGTCTGTAATAGTTCATGAGGCTTCTTTCTTCTTCAGAGGAACCAGATACTTTTGCTATGTAAATATTCTAAGCTTATTTGTTTTGTAATTTTATAGTAGCTCCATGGTAAATAGTTAGTAGTTTATATGTATAATACTTAAATAAATGATGTAAATTAATTAACTAATATATTATGAATTTTATGAATTAAGCATTTGATGGTGGAAAGATATAGAATAAATTGTGTGAATTGTGTGTTAGAGTTTAGACAAAAAATTAAATATGATAACATGCGATAAATAGATGTTATAGTAGGGGTTCTACGGGTGTCAGCATATAGGCGGGTCCCACACTCTAGGACTATGATATTCTATTTTTGGGACGTGATAAATATGGTATTAAAGCTTAGGATTATAAGTATAATAGATAAGCACGTATTATTAGGATGTAGGTAAAACCGTGGAGCATAGGATTTTCATTTCGTCACTTGTAGTATTCGTTATATATGTGTTTATTCTGTGTTATACGTTTCGTGATAATTTTCTTATTTCTTTCTTATAGTGATCAAAGATGATGCCCAGAGGTAGAACCCGCGACAAAGGTTGGGGTAAAGGCAGAGGTAGAGTAGAGATGCCTAAGGAGGAACCTGAAATAGCCTCTAATGAGTCTTTGATGCGGGAAAAAGTAAGGAAACCACCTCAAATAAGAAGACAAATATCGGATCCAGGGATAGCAGAACCAGTAGAGGAAGGAAATGTAGAAGCATTATTGAGGGAAATTCAAGCCCTAAGAATGGAAAATGATGAGCTGAGACAGGCAAGACAGGAACCCCCTACTAGCACCAATTCCTCCACCTGCAACAGCACCCCCACCTGTCCAACCTGTAGCTGCACTGATATAACCAATAGCTAGATTGGAAAGACGACGGGTTATTGATGAGGGAGGAGTTATTACATTTAATTTTCTAAAATTGGATTTGCAGAGTAAAAGGGGAAGTCAATTGAAGTCAATTTAGCAGGTAGAAAAAGCGGTTAGCAAATTGCCCTGTTCTGATGTTAGAGCTATAGAGTTGGTGAGTCTGTTACTTAAAGAAAATGCTTAGCGATGGTTTGTCACTCATATTGAGAATCAACTATATAATGATGCACCCCTAACATGAGAATAGTTTCAAAGAGCTTTAATGGATGAATTTTTGACTGAGGGAGTACAGAACAGTTAACTAATTCAATTTGAGCAGTTGAGGCAGAGGAATATGAGTGTATTAGAGTATGTAGATGAATTCATTTGATTGAGCAAATATGCCATCAAAATAGCACCTACTGAAGCACATTTGATTGATAGATTCCAACGTGGGTTACATGCTTCTCTTTATAGTGCCCTAGTGTGGAATTTACTTCACTGACGAAATTAATTGATAAGGCGATACAGATTGAGACAAGATATAAAAAAGCAAGAGAAGAATATGAACAGGGAAGGAAAAGCAGAATGGACATAAAGCAAAATAAGGGAGAAGACAGTTCTCAGTCCATACCACCAAAAATAAAAGCCATAACTAATCAGAGTTAACCTATAGAGGGACAGAGATGGGACAAAACAGAAATACTACAGAATCAGTTGCATCAGGATTTTCTCATGGTATTACGAGATCAGCATCGCTAGTATCAAATCTTCTGACATGTGCTACTTATGGCAAGAGACATAATGCATATTACAGACGGGTGCTTGTTTGAAATATGGCTAGCATCATCATAAATTGTCCTATGTGGGGCAACAGACCAGCTACCTGCTGCTTCTCAACTTACAGTTCATATGGGTCGAAATGAGAACAAAGGATCAGGAGGTAGAGGCAGAGGGCAAGGTCAAAGTCAGAGTACTAATTAGGCTCCAGTAAGATGAGGTCAAGGAAGAGTTTTTATAGTAAATCCAAAGAAAGCTCAGAAGTCAAATACCATGGTGATAGGTATGGTTTTTATACAGCATGAACCAACAAGAGTATTATTTGATTCTGGTGTTATACACTCTTTTGTTTCATCATATTTTGCTAAAAAATTGGGTAAGAAGAAACAATTAATGCATATACCCCTAGAAATAACCACTCATAAGGGTGAGAGTATTAATGTGCAATATGAATATAGGGGGTGTGATTTAGAGATTAAGGTAGGAAATTAGCAGTAGACCTTGTAGAATTACCAGTGCTTGAACTTGATGTAATATTGGGTATGGATTGGCTAATTGAACATCATGTTATTATTGATTATTACAAAAAGAAGATCGAGTTTCAGCTAGAAGAGCAAGATAGATTTGTGTATCAAGGTGATAGATGTGATGCCTTAACTAAATTAATCTCAGCTATTAGAGCGAGACGACTTCTGCAAAAGGGTTGTATGGCATACTTAACGAGTGTGGTGGATATCAGTTCAGTTCATAAAGGTATCAAATCCCAATTGTCAATGAGTTTCCTAAAGATTTGCCTATATTACCACTAGAAAGGGAGATAGAGTTTGAAATAGATGTTTACCTGGGCACAGATACTATATCAATACCCCCTTATTGGATGGCTCCTTCGGAGTTGAAAGAATTAAAAGTGCAGTTGCAAGAATTGTTAGAAAAGAGATTTATTCATCCAAGTAGTTCATCGTGGGGCGCACCAGTATTATTTGTAAAGAAGAAAGTTGGATCACTTCGAATGTGCATCGATTATTGGTAGTTGAATAAAGTGACCATCAAGAATAAATATCTGTTACCTCAGATAGATGATCTATTTGATCAGTTGTAAGGTACTTGTTATTTCTTTAAAATTGACCTTAGATCGAGGTATCATCAGTTAAGAATTCAAAAACAGGATGTACCGAAGACTGCATTCCAGACCTGATATAGTCATTATGAGTTCTTGGTGCTGCCATTTGGATTGACTAATGCCCCTGTTATATTTATGAATTTGATGAATCAGGTGTTTAAGCCTTACTTGGACAAGTTTCTCATTGTGTTCATTGATGATATACTTATTTATTCTAAGAGTAAGGACGAACACGAGGAACATTTGCGGATAGTGCTTCAGACTCTATAGGAGCATAAATAATATGTCAAATTGTCGAAATATGAATTTTGGCTTATAGAAGTATGTTTCCTTGGACATGTGATGAGTAATGATGGTATTAAAATGGATCTAAAGAAAGTGAAAGCAGTAGCAAATTAGCCACGGTCTACTAATGTAACAAAAGTTCAAAGTTTTTTGGGTATGGCTGGATATTAGAGGAGATTTATTAAAGATTTCTCCAAAATAGCAGCTCCGCTGACCAAATTGACTTGGAAGGAAGAGAAATTTGTGTGGACAGATGAATGTGAAAAGAGTTTTCAGACATTGAAGAATTATCTCATTTATGCACCTGTGTTAGCATTACCATCAAGAACTGGAGATATCTCCGTATATTGTGATGTGTCTAGAGTTGGATTGGGATGTGTATTGATGCAAAATGGTCAAGTACTTGCTTATGCTTCACAACAATTGAAGAAACATGAATAGAATTATTCGACTTGTGACTTGGAGATGGCAGCTGTAGTATTTGCATTAAAAATATTGAGACGTTATTTATATAGGGGAGAAATGTGATATACACATAGATCATAAGAGTCTTCAGTATATTCTTCAGTAGAAAGATCTGAATTTGCGGTAATAAAGATGGGTTAAATTATTGAAAGATTATGACTATCAGATCCTATATCACCCGGGCAAAGCTAATGTGGTAGTTGATGCATTGAGCATAAAGTCAATGGGAAGTTTGGCCAACATTGCTAGGTCATGATGACCATTGATAAAGGAGATGAAAGAATTATTAGACATAGGAGTTAGATTAGAGATAGGTACCCAGGATTGGAACCAGGCTTTGATAGTCCAATTTGTGATCAAACCACTATTGATTGAAGAAATTAAGGTAGCACAAGATCGAGATCCAAAATTTTTGAAGCTAATGGTTTATTAAAATTCGGGCAATGATTATGTGTACCATATATGGATGGGCTACGAGAGCGAATTATGAAGGAAATACATTTCGCGCCTTATAATGTCCATCCTAAAGTGACCAAAATGTATTATGATTAAAAGGCATGTTACTAATGGCCTATTATAAAGAAAGATGTGGCTAAATTTATATCCACTTGCTTGACTTGTCAGTAGGTGAAATTCGAACATCATAAGACATCAGGATTATTTCAAGAGATTGAATTACCTGAATGAAAGTTGAATCAGGTGACAATGAATTTTATAGTGGAATTGCCAAAGACCCAGCATGGTTATGATTCAATTTGGATTATTGTAGATCGTCTGATGAAATCTATGCATTTCCTAGAAGTAAAAATGTCACGACCCGTTACCGGATCGCGACAGTCCTAGGATGCAGAAGATGCCAATAGCGACCGACACCCATAGAACCCAGTATCATATGCAATATTTATAACCATCAATTTATTATTCATTTTTACTTAGTTACTATTCATTCTGCAATTCTATAAAACTGTATGAAATTTAGTGCTATTGGCTGTAACATCCATCGTAATATATTATATCATATATCATAAAGCATCATCACATATACTTATACATGTTCATATCATAACTAACCCATACATACCCCATGGAGCAGCTAGAACATGAACATCAAAAGATAATTTTATATTTACATTATTATCAGCTAATAGCAGAAATTCACAGAATGTCTGAAGTAGGGATTTTGCAATCTACTCTTCCCCTGAAATGGTTAAACAAGGAAAAGGTGAGTATATAAGATACTTAGTGAATCTATATGCATCACCAATAAAATAAGATGGATTAATAATGAGTAATAATGGAGAAACAATGGTACCAATATGTCAATAATGTCGGGTTACAGAATCAGTAACAAGTAATGATAGGAAGATCAGGTCATATCAATGGCATGAAATCATATGGTAAGACAGATATAGGGCCCTAAAACATGTAGACTATATGTAATCACACATTCGATATCATATCAAGTAAACATAAGACTGACCAGGTCTTATGGCTAGGACCAATAACCCTTCCCAGCTAGGACATCAATATCAATGTGCATATTGCCGACAGTATGTACTCACTACCCTGTCGGAGCGGCAGCTCTGTCAAACCACATTTAGGTCAATACAAGTGAAAATCATATCAATAGATACCATTATGAAACAATGGTATCACCAATGGCAATAAGCTCAATATCATTCATATTAAGTAACGATTTAATCAATGGCATAGCAATAGACAATAAATAAGTAATGGTAATTGGTTTGGCAAACAACAAAAGTATGGAACAAAGATTGGTTATACAAAGGAAATCGGCAGGCCAATTGGCTTGTCAATGTCACTAACAACAATGACATTCAAATTGGTAGTCCTATGGAAGAAAAATGTGATAGGCCTATGGAATTACAACTAGGCAATTCATCAAACACACGATGGACACAATAGGGCAAGCCATTAGGTTAGGGTTTGGTGTAAAGTTGGCATGCGCATGTAATATTCTAAAAATTTGCATAACAAGTTTCTGTAAAATAAGTTATCAGTATGTGGATTAAAATTACCGATATGGTTAAAGATAATTTTAGAAACTCAGTTAGAGCGAAAACGAGAAAATTTTTTGGAAATCTTCGATACCGATATCACTGTCGTAAAATAGCAATACGGTCGACGGATGAAGTTCTGAATTTGGATTGAGGGCAAATGATAATGTGTATTTATGTGTGAATACAGTAAAAAGAAATATGAGAAGATATTTAAGAACTCTGATAAAGTAAGCGATGTCAAAATCGTACTTTCGGTGAATAGTAAATTTCGACAGTCTGAGTTTCAGAACGACTCTGAAATTATTTTTATTAAATAATATTAATAAAAATATGATGTTTGAACATTCACTTTGAATTTCAATTCCCGACGGAATTATCGAAATAATTTACTGAGCGAAAAAGGATCAAAAGTAAATTTTAAAAAATTGGAGGACCAAAGTGTAAATTGCCATTTTTGTCTTACTATATAAAGGTGCATTAGGATTTTTTTTTTTCCATTTTTCTCTCCTTTTGGCCGTGAGCTTCATTGCTTGTTCCAATTGATTTTTGCTTCAAATTTGTGAAGAAAAGTTGTTGGAAACTTGAATTTAAAACCATACAAACTCTAATCTACCAAAATTAACCATAGAAATTCAAGAAAAATTGAAGAACACCAAGCTAGGGATTTCGGCCAAAAGAGATATTTTGAATAATTTGTTTGTTTGTTGGTTTTTATGGTTTAATTAGGTTAAATGGATGATAATAGGATTGGGTAAATGGTTTAATTGCATCAATTGATGCACTAAAATTTTTTTCCCAATTTGCTAACCCTAAATAGAAGTTGTGAGTTTGGAAATTGAGTATATGGATTAAGATGTGTAAATTAGCTTTAGAATAAGTTAATTGGGTATTAATCGATGTTTAATTGATATTTGTTTTGTTGTAGAAAACTCGTTCGGAGACAATAACCGATTTTAACCTAAACTAAGGATTTGAGGAATTCGATAGGAAATCGAGTTTGCTAGGTAATTTGGAGTGATAGGTGAGTCTTTTATGCATCAAATTACTTGTCTAAATTGATAAAATGTCATTTGGAATCCATTTGTGAAAAAGGCCATTTGGCCGAACCCTAATTGTGGCATTTTGCCAAATTTTGTGCTTTAGTTTTGGATTTGTTTTCCATGCCAAATTGATGTGTTTGTTGAAGATTATTGAGTTGTTTTTGTTGCCTATGGAATTGCTTCTATGTGTGTGTTTATTAATAATTGGGGAAAATATCAATTTTGCCCCGAAACCACGCCGAAAAATCTGTAGGCCAATCATTTGAATGTCACCGTCGCCAGCGACAATGGCATGCCAATTGCGTCAACTTTTTGGCCGCAAATGACCAAAATCTGTTTGTTCCCATTTTTGGTCGTTAGGCCTTTGGTCATCGTTTAATCGATAATTATTGATGTTTTATTGACTTGATGCTCATTCCATTGATTTCTGATGAGTTATTGATATTGCCGATGCCATTGTTTTGAAATGGTATCTATTGATGTGTTTATCACTTCTATTGACTCCGAGGTGATTTGACAGAGCTGCCGTTCCGATAGGGTAGTGAGTTCATGATGTCGACCTTGTGCACATTATATTGATTGATACCCTGTACTAGGAAGGGATGTCCTAGTCATAAGACCCGTACAGTCTTATGTTATATATATATTTACATGTGATTTGTGCTTGCACATTTCTATTCGTTTCATGGCTCTATATCTGTCAATTTCCATCTTGTCCATGTGATATTGATTCTATTGATGTAATTGTTTACTTATAGAATTTCTGAGCAGATTGATCCATTTATTTTCATCTACCTACTGTTTATTGATATTCCATTATCTGTTATTGGTCGATACTTATTAGATTCACTGAGTATCATATATACTCACCCTCTCACTATTTGCCCTCTCAGGTGCAGAGTAGGAGGTAGATTTCCACCACATTTGACTCTCTGTGGATTCTACAGATCTTATGTCAGTGTAATATTATGAACATTGTATTATTTTATATGTTCATATCCTAGCTGTTCCATGGGTTTGTACGGTATAGTTAGTGTATGAACATATATGTATGGGAATATTGGAGATGATTAATAATATGAATATGGTATTTACAGAATGAATAGTATTTATGTGAGTGAATGGTTATATGTACTGTTATTATTGATTGATGTTGGGTTTCTGCTGCAATATTGCTTATAGTTGTATTTCCGCTGCGATATTGTGAATGATTGCATAGTATGAGATTGATGGGTTCTACAGGTGCCGGTCGCCTCGGCATCTCCCGCACCCTAGGACCGTCGTGATCTGGAAACAGGTTATGACAACCCAATTCATCCAACAACAAGCTCACATGGCAACATAATAAGCAACAATTATACAATATTAAACAACATTTAAGGAATCAAATTGGCTAAGAAATACAAAGGAAAAACAAGAAAAATTCAAAGGCATGAATAGTAAATGGGGTTTTGCCAAAATTAAGCTTCCATAAATGGTTTCCAATTTCAATTCCAATGCATTAGACATATTAAAGGATGTATATAAGACTCACCAAATGCTTCCAATTGGTTAGGAAAATTCATTTTCACCCATTTCTTCAAAAGAGGCAAAATAGGCAATCTTGCTCTACTTTGTTTTCTACACAAAAATAATCACAAATTCATCATCCATTAGCCTTCAATTAACATATTCTAAGCTTAATTAACATTAAGTAACACTATCCATATACATCAATTGATGCAATCTAACCTAAAACCTATCTAATTCAACCTCTAAATCATCTAAATAAACCATAAATTTAAACAAATCAATTCCTTACCTCAAATGGATGATGAACCCGAAATGACCATGGAAGGATTGTTTGATTTCCTTTGTGATTTCAAGTGATTCAACTGAGGAGAATGGAAGAACAATGTTTGCTTTCAAGATTTCTTTAGTTTTTCTTATATAAATTTGCCTAAAAATGGAGGAGAATTGGTGTTGAGTGGCCATAGCAAGATGAAAGAAGAAGAAGAAAATTGATGGGAAAAATGACTAAGGCATGCTTATATATTAAGTTACTATTAGCAAATTATCTTTTGGTCCTTAAACATTCAAGTAATCATATTTTGACCCCAATTTTTTCTGTAATTTATTCTAACAATTTTGTTGAGAATTGGATTTCAAAGTGGAAAATCAAAAGGCTTATTTTTATTTATACTTATTTATAAAAATAGTTTCAGAGCCATTCCGAAACCCAGACATACCAATTTCTACTATTCCCCTCGAAGTTCCATTTATTTATGGTTTTGCCATTGGTTACTTTTTCAGTGTTCCTAAATGTTTTTCACTTTTGTCTTTTTTATCATAATTACACATGCATTTAGATGATCTTTTACCCCTTAATCAGAATAAAAAATTCAACTGTTGCCCAAACTATTATTTTCTCTGTAGTGTTTCCGACACCGATGATTTCCGGAAAAGTTATTCATATGTTTTCTAACTGTGTCTCTAAAATTATTTCTCATCATTTCAATATTTTTAAACCACATATTGAGAATTAGATCATACATATAAGATATGGTTTCCTAGGGTATTATATTCTACCCTCTTTCAAATAAATTCATCCTCGAATTTAAATTAAACACGTACCTCATTATTAGAACAGGAATGGATATCTATCCTTCATCTCCTGCTTGCTCTTCTAAGTGCACTCCTCTATCGACTGATTCCTCCAGAGCACTTTGACCATTGGAATATCCTTATTCCGCAGTTGCCTGACTTGTCGATCAACTATTTCCACTAGAAGCTTCTCTTATGACAAGTCCTCATTAAGTCCCATATCCTGCATCTCCAATACATGTGACGGGTTTGATACATACTTCCGCAACATGAAAATGTGGAATATTGAATGCACATAGCTCAAATTAGATGGAAAAGGCAATCTATAGGCCACGTTACCAATCTTCTCGAGAATCTCAAATGGACCTATAAATCTTGGTGATAACTTTCCCTTTTCCCCAAATCTCATAATACCTTTTATCGGTGAGATCTTAAGGAAGACATGATCACCAACTACAAATTGTACATCCTTCCGCTTCGGATCGGCATAGCTCTTCTGCCTACTGAAAGCAGTCTTCATCCGATCTATAATCATTGGCACCTTTTTCATTGTTTCTTTAATCAGCTTTAGACCCTTTAACTGCTTCTCTCCCGGTTCCACCCAACACAATGGAGATCTACACTTTATACCGTATAGTGCTTCAAATGGAGCCATACCAATAGAAAAGTGATAACTATTGTTGTACGAGAATTTTATCAATGGCAGATATTGATCCCAGTTACCTTTGAAATCCAGAAAACACAACTGAACTTCCAATGTATGGATTGTCCTCTCCGACTGTCCATCAGTCTGCGGATGGAAAGCAGTGCTGAACCGTAACTGAGTACCCATAGCCTCCTGAAATTTATGCCAAAATCATGAAGTGAACTATGTACCTCTATCCGAGATGATCATCAAAAGAACTCTATGGAGTCGCATAATCTTATCCACATACAATTGTGCATACTGAGCTGCTAAATAATTGGTCTTAACCTCTAGAAAATGAGCAGATTTCATCAACCGGTCTATAATAACCCATATAGAGTCATAACCCCTCGTAGTCCTTGGTAAACCAACCATAAAATCCATGGTAACCTGCTCCCATTTTCACTTGGGCAACTCGATCTCCTGAAGTAAACCCGATGGCTTTTGATACTCAAACTTAACCTGCTAACAGGCTAAGCATTTAGAGACAAACTGAGTTACATCTCCCTTCATACCAAGCCACCAATACACATCTCTCAAATCATAGTACATCTTGGTAATCCCTCGATGTACACTGTATGAAGAATAATGAGCCTCTCTCATAATCCGATCCCGCAGCCCATCAATATTAGGTACACATATCCGTTTCCCACACTTTAGTACACCACTATCCACTGTAAACTCTGACATCTTGCCATCCTGTACATCTCCCTTAAGCTTGAAAAGATATGGATCCCTATCTTGAGCCACTTTAATATCATCAATCAACAGTGACTTCACCCGAAATTGGGCTATCAGAGCCTGGTTACGATCTTGGAATCCCAAATCCAACTCCATACCCAAATCAACTAACTCCCCCATCTCATGGATCAATGGTCTCCTGCCAACTAAAATATGAGCTAGGCTACCCATAGTCTTCTGACTCAATGCATCAGCTGCTACATTAGTTTTGCCCGAGTGATAAAGGATTTCACAATCATAATCCTTGAGCAACTTAACCCATCTGCACTGCTGGAGGTTTAGATCCTTTTACTAAAATATATACTACAAACTCTTATGATCAGTATATATCTCACATTTTGATCCATATAGATAATGCCTCCAAATCTTCAGTGCAAACACCACTGCTGCCATCTCTAAATCATGGGTCGGATAGTTCGCTTTATGCTTCTTTAACTGAGGAGAAGCATAAGCAATTACTCTCCTGTTCTACATCAACACACTGTTGGGATTTAGGCCGCTAGGCACAGCGGAAAAACAAAAAAAATCCCAAACCAAGATCTCTATGTTGATTAAAATTGAAGATTAATTAAAAGATCAAGATCTTTACCTTTGTGTTTGGAAATTTTTTCTTCACTTGATCACCAAGAAAGGGATGTAGCAAACCACTATCTTTCCTACAAGATGAGGAAAGCCCAACTAGTAATCCACGCGAAGATCAAATAACAAGCTTTTAGGAAAAAGGTGCCAAAAATCCTTAGTTGAAAGCCTTAGGATTTTTGGTTTGGATGGAGAAGGAATGGTGGCCGAATTCTTTCTTGATTTTCCTCTCAATATTTTCGGCCAAGGGATGTGATTTATGACTTAGGTTTTTTTTTTTTTTAATTATGATCTCATCATATTTATATGGCCCTTAATTAATTAGGTTTTAATCTAACGGCTTATATTAAAACAATAAGCCTAATGACAATAATGCCATTAATGAAAGGTCAAACATACTACTTTGACCTTGGACTTATTGATCCTAATATTAACACAATCCAATGATCCTAATTTAATTAAATACATTATATGTAAATAATTAAATTAGATAATTAATTTAATAATATTAAATTATTGCAAAAGAAAGCATAATTAAATATATGAATTAAATCTCATTTAATCATATTTTAATTTCCTCTTTCACTTATTGTTTGAAACACTTCTATGCGTGTGACCTAATAGGTTCCCTAATTAAATGGCAACTTAAGTCCTTAATTATTTCCTTAAATTAATTTAGAAAACTCTTAAGTGGGATTCCTATTTCCAAAATAGGAAATTTTCATAAAAGGTAATCCTTGTCCAACAAGAATTATATGAATTAAACTTCTTTAATTCATATTCAATTCTCCAATTGAACCTCTTAACTTAAGTAGATCATGAGCGGTATCTTGCCACACATCATGACCCCCAAGTAATCAGAAATTGCTAGTGGTAAGCAGAAACCCTAACACATGGACAATATTATGCTACTAGTCCCTTTAAGCCCCTTTACCAAGTTCGATTTAATATATGGACATTATGTTAACTCCACTAAGCTATCTACACCACACTTTGTCCAAATAGTAGTTCCTTGTAATCCGAGCATCATTACTAAAATGATTTCCTTAGAGATCATCTCTAAGTACTATCCACTTTGGCCAAAGATTTCCAGTAATATTCTCATACAAGAGGCCTTAGGTAAAACCCTTCTTCTAACAGGAGTTATGATATCCTTTATTGACTACTTAAATATCTACGAGTGTGTCAAACTATACTCAATGCCTACCCTTTAAGAAGACCCTTTGGGAGAGCTAGGCATGGAATTAAAGTGTAGCATTTTCACTCTAGATCACTCTTAAGCATCTCAAGTCTAAGGACATTTGCCAATTTCCATGCAGAGATATGTCATTAACATTGTTTAGATTTCCATATGACTATCTCCTGCGATCACTCCGATGTACTTACTACTCCTAGTAAGCACCCACTTGCTACACTTAAACATCCCAATGTCAACATCTTTATGAGATCAAATGATTTGATCAAATCAAATAGAATATGCATGTGCTAGTCTTTCCGAATCACTAATGTCCATTCTCATTGATTCTATGACTAGGGAAATATAGGTTAAAACATAATTGCACATGATAAGCATCTCACTATCATTATCTCATCATGAATGCCTCCATGCTATGTTTATACCATGGACTTTATTAAACTGTTATACAATATTACTCTAAACAATAATAAGTACCGATTAATAAATAATGCCTTTTTATTAATATATTTCTAAAAACATCATTACAATGATTGTCTTTAGAGCACCTACACTAACAATCTCCCACTTGCTCTAAAGCTAATCGCCTTTGTATCTAATACCATAGGCTAGTACATGTTTGTTGTAATTATTCTGGGATATTGGCTTTGTAAGCAGATCAACAATGTTCTGATCAGTAGAGACTCTATCAATGGTTACATCATTTCGACCAATGATCTGCCTAATCAAATGGTAATGCCGAATCACGTGTTTAGATCGTTGATGAGACCTTGGTTCCTTTGCTTGCGCAATGGCTCTATTGTTATCACAATACAATATAATTGGATCAACAATGCTAGGAACCATATCAAGTTCTGTGATGAATTTCTTGATCCACACGGCTTCATTTGTTGCCTCTGAAGCTGTAATGTATTTAGCTTTGGTAGCAGAATCAACAATCATCTCTTGCTTTGCACTCCTCCAACTTACTGCTCCACCGTTAAGGATGAAAACATATCCAGACTATGATTTACAATCATCCTTATTGGTTTGAAAACTGGCATCTGTATACCCATTTACCCTCAGCTTGCCTTCTCCATAGAACAAGAACACATCTTTAGTCCTTCTCAAGTACTTAAGAATGTTCTTGACTGCCATCCAGTGACTGTCACCTGGATTGGACTGATATCTGCTCATGACACTCAGAGCGTATGAGACATTAGGCCTAATACATAACATGGCATACATGATAGATCCTATTGCCGAAAATAAGGTACTTGACTCATCTTCTGTCTTTCATCTTGTGTCTTTGGACACATTTCCTTATTGAGAGATATGCCTTAGGACATTGGAATGAAACCCCTTTTGGATGATTCCATGTGAAACCTTTTTAACACTTTGTCAATGTATGTACTCTGCAAAAGACCTAGCAGCCTTTTAGATCTATCTTTATAGATTCTAATACCCAGAATGTAGGTTGCTTCACCAAGGTCTTTCATAGAGAAGTTCTTTGATAACCAAATCTTAACACCTTGTAAAACTAGAATGTCATTTCCTATTATTAATATGTCATCTACATATAATACCAAGAAGACTATTGCACTCCCACTGATCTTCTTGAATACACATGGTTCATCCTCATTTTGTGAAAAACCAAACTCTTTGATTGTTTCATTAAATCGGATGTTCCAACTCCTAGAAGCTTGCTTTAATCCATAAATGGATCTTTGCAGCTTGCAGACCTTGTTGCTATCATTAGATGTGAAACCCTCAGGTTGTGTCATGTACACATCCTCAGTCAAATTTGCATTTAGGAAAGCTGTTTTCACATCTATTTGCCATATCTCATAATCATAATGAGTTGCAATGGCTAGGAGTATTTAGATGGATTTAAGTATAGCTACAAGTGAAAAGGTTTTGTCATAGTCAACACCTTGTCTTTGACGATATCCTTTAGCTACTAGCCTAGCTTTGTGGGTAATCACATTACCCTCCATGTCAGTCTTCTTCTTGAAGACCCACTTGCACCTAATGGGTTTTATCCCTTCAGGTGCATTGACCAAAGTCCACACTTTGTTGTCGTACATGGATTCCATC
>CANXYC012029943.1:0-18545 GCA_948193065.1 Aleurites moluccanus | reverse complement strand
ATATATATATATATATATATATATATATATATATATATATATATATATATATATATATATATATATTTTATTTTATTTTGTTTTCAGAAAATATTTTATTTTCTAACATTCTATTTGAAAAAAAAAAAACAAAATTCTAACTACACAATAATTTTTATTTTTTATTTTTTTAAATTATTTTTTTAAAAAATATGCATTGTTTTTCACAATTAAACAAGACATTATTGTCTTAGTTTACATTTTAATTATATATTTTTTTTTTCTCCAAGCTCAAAATTCACATTAAAAAAATAACATAAAAAGAGTATAAAAATAATTATAATCAATAATTATAAATAAATTATATTTAGTAAATAATTCTACTTCAATTTTTTATCTTCCAAATCATATATTTTCTACACAAATAGTGAGGTCTTTTTTTCTACCTTCCATATCATCTTAAGCATATCTTAACAACTTTTTAATCAAGATAACTTCTATGACAGCTACAATCTGTTGAATATCATATCTAATTTTATGATTATTTGTTACAATTCTAGTTAGTCATAATATGAGATTTAGTGAAGTTTATATTAAAAGTACGAGATTTCAATATAAAATTTATATGAACTTTTGATATGAATTTTAAAAAAATCACACTCAAAAATTAATTTAAAGAATTGAAAAACTTAAAATTCATATAAACCTCACATTGAAATATTATATTTTCAATGTTAGATTCACGAAATATTGATCAACTAGGATCGTAACATTATTATTTTTAATTTTTTGTGAGATATATGAAAATAAATTAATATTAATAATATTTAGATAATATGGCAACCCTTTTTTAAATAATCTCATAATTATCGATATTAATATTAATGATTAAATAAGTATATATTGTATCTTTTATAAATTTTTTCTGACTTAATAATTGATCAGTCAGATTTAATGAATTTGAATACTATATAATTATAAAAAAAATAATTACATGTTACTTTTTTCTATAAATAATTTAAATTTATAATACATTTCTACTTTGGAATCAAAATATTTTAATCAGGTCTTAATGATATTTCCTATCTACTTATCTAAATAAACAATAACCTTCTTCTCAAATAAAAATAAAAAATAAAAATAAACACACACCTAATCACCATATCTACAATATTTTATAATCAAGTAGTTTAGTGCTGACATATTGGGAGGATGAAGGCAGGTTTATTTTCTGCTTATATCATTTTATTTTAGAGATTTTGATTTCAAGTTTATTTTCTGCTCATATTATATTATAATATTTGATATAACAGTCAAGCTTGATATATATACAGTACTTTGGTTTCAATTATACAAACATAATTATTTTTACATAAAAATTATGAAATAATAATTTTTTTTAACTGAATTTTTTTATTTATTTTTTTTCTAGCTTATCTCCAACACATTAATTACTGTTAATTTCATTTTATTATTTTAATTATTTATAAAAATTATAATGAAAAAATTTATTAGATGGTATTTAAGAATATAAATAGATAAGTAAAAATTAAAAATAAATATATTAATTTATTTTTGATAATATAACTTAATTTATTATAGTATGAAAAATTATTTATCATTATATAGATATTATTATATAATTAATATATTTTATAAATTAAAAAAGAATAAAATAAATTTTATATTTTAAGTTAAATTTATTTTAAATAAATTTAATAATATAAATCAAAGTTTAGAATAGAAATTTTATCTATATAAATAAGACGCAGCTGAGGGAGATATATTTATCAGAGAAAAAAAAAAAAAAAGGATTTCGTGCTTACGAAGAAAATGAAATATTTATTTATCTATTTATTTTAATTTGAAAAGCCAACTACTATTTCTACTTTCTAGCCAATTTGCCAACTTCCCTCCCTGGATTTTGCTTTCATTACAGCTTATAGCGAAGGGTCTTTCAAGAATTCACTTTTTATTAAATTTTGAAAACAATTCATTGCCAGCAGCAATTGGTCTCTGTAAATTCTGGGTCTTTTCAAGAATTCATATGTGAAGACATGGGGAATGAGGAAAAACCCGTAACCAATGAATTCAAGGAAGCAGCTTCTAGTAGCAACCCAGTTGATCCTCCAATTCAAAGGGTATTACTTTATTGTTCTTTTCTTTTCTTCTGTTTTCTTTCCCTTTGCCTTCTTTCTCTGCGCTTTTTTTTTTTTTTTGCTGTCACAAAAGTTTTAGCCTTTGTATTCACTTTTTAGTTGTATATTAGCTGGAATCTCTTTGTATTTCTGTATGCTTGTTTTTAGAAATTGTGAATTTTGCATTATCCCTTGTGTCTGCTTGTGAGTTTTTAATTTTTCTACTTTTGTAATGTTTAAAGCATGTTTTGATAATTAGAAGGTATGTTTCAGAGAATTAATCATTGGAAAGACAAACTTAGCATACTTAGCAGTGTTATGTATACTCAAATTCTTGATTAAATTTAGACATAATTAAATAGGTTCAAATGTCTTCAATGAGAAAATCTTCGTTAAAATCTTTACTGAGGTTTTGCCATATTTTCCATTGGTGTAACTTTTGTCTTTTGTTGCCCTAAGCATTAATAAATGTCAACTAACCATGTTTGAAAGCTGCTTGCTCCAGCCTTTATCCAATTATCATGGTTGGCTCTTTAACAGAACTATTTTGATTGGATAAACATAACATTTTCTGTTATTCTGTTTTTTTTTTGATATATCTAAGCATTTTTTCATTATTCTGTAATCTTGCTGTATAAATGGATTATGGTTGGTAGCCATTTACTTTATTGCAGAAACGTAAAACATGTTAAGTTATATAATGGTGTATGACAAATTTTCCTTGTTCTTCTTTCCTAGATTGGGGAATCAACTGAAATAATTGAGGAAAACGCTGACGGTCAACAGCAGAGGCGGCAAGACCTTGTCTTAGAGATACCATCAAGAACTATGGAGGATACCGGAGAAGATTTTGTGACAGTTCAAATGCCGGCAACACCAACTCTTACCCCCAAAAGGGTAAATTTTTCCCCCATTCCCAGCCCCAGCTTCTTCAAAATGAATGCTTCCCCAGATCTTCCTACATCAAAAAGTAAATCAACCATAAGAAGTCTCCTTCCGAAGTTAAGTTTCAAATATCGGAATACTACTTCGGATATTGAGAAGGCTGCTATATTAGCACTTGGAGGTTCATCCGCAGCAACAGAAAAGAAGCCTTTCCTTTCTAGGACACTGTCTCTCACAAAGCTTTTTACACCCAGGACGAAGAGAACATCATCCTTACCAGTTACTCCTATTGCTCACTCCAATCCTGAGTCTACACATGGAGGGAATGCAATAAATCCATCTAGTTCTGCTGTAAGTACTGACTCCTTCTAAGCTTCAGAACATTAAATTAAATTTAAGAATGAACAACAAAGTTGACCAGTTTAACAGTCTAGTGATGCATTATGAGCTTCATTGCAACGAAAAAAATATTGATTATGTCACTTCATTCATTATATTCATATCATAATTTATTTGGATTATTTGCAGTAACCAGAACATTGCATTCAACCCAAAACGGGCATATTATTTATAATGCTTGTCACATTTTGGCAAGTCCAATTGCACTTAATCGTGTTCCAGCACTACCGGGAGGTTGCATGCTTTTTCTATTGAAATTGTTACATTCCTACCGGTGTGGCAGTGCATCACTCGTTGAAGAGTTCTCCCACATGTTGTTTGTTGTGAATATAACACCTCTGTTGATTTTCAGCAATCTGAAAGTGTTAGAAAGGTGTATGACAATGTGACTATTCTAGTTTCTGCTGAAATCTGCCCTGTTGCCGGTGTGACTTGTCTCCTTGTAGTCCAGTTCTGCACCCCACAGTACACATTCTTATTGGCCTTGATGCCTGGTATCGCCTATCAAATATGGTTCAATCATGACTTCAACTGATGCATATTTGCATATGCATGTACTCATTGCATTTACAATGATTCACCACTTTGTTAAACATCTTTTTCATCTGATGGACACCATTAATCTTTCATCCAATACTCTTGTAAATTTTCATTTATGTACAACCTTGCAATTTGGTTACCAAATTTCCACTCAATTCTTAGAGATGTACGCATGTCTCCACTTTACAGAAAGGAGATGCCCAAAAAACCATTTACCGTTCGCATTCTGTCCCTATGATTAACAAAGAGGAAAGCATAAGGCAATTAGATGATTCAGGTGGCGTATTTCGTGTGATTCCAAGTACTCCACGAGCAGCTGAGGTGGCCATCACATCAACATCAAATGCATCTCCTAAGGATGATCATGGTAAATTTATAATCATACTTGTCAAAATTTGTTCTCAGTTGCACCTCTCATACCCCTTCACTCAGAAAATGAAAGGCTGTAGACAGAGAGAAATGAGGGCTAGCTAAATTGAATTTTGTTGAGATTCATAGCTTCTGGTGTTAGGTAGCTCTGTAAACTTATACTGTGATAATTAAAATACCTCTATGGATCACTTGGATAAGAAAACTTAGTAAAATTATCAAGTAAACTTCGTTTAAATCATTAAAATTTTTTATCCACAGTCTTCAAACTAATAATAGGCAGTAATATATGAGATCTTGTAGCTGTACGTGATTTTCTTTTGGAAGTAATAAGAAAATTTTAGCATCATCCAAAGAAATTTTTAACATATGGAACTAGTTTAGCGTTCTGCTAGTTGTTGGTCTATATGTCCAGTAGGAATGGTAATTAATAACTGATGCTTTGGTATACTAATTCCCTGCATTTTGCGCTGTCACCTGCAATTCTTACTAATTCTCATGTAACTTGTGATGACCAACCTTTGCCTCATCTTAGCCTTGTGATTCAGATGAAAATGATGGTAGTGGTGAAGATATTCCAGAAGAACAAGCTGTTTGCAGAATCTGCTTGATTGAACTGGGGGAGGGTGGTGACACACTTAAGATGGAATGCAGCTGCAAAGGTGAACTTGCACTTGCCCACCAAGAATGTGCTGTAAAATGGTTTAGCATAAAAGGTAACAAAACATGTGATGTTTGCAAGCAAGAGGTTAAGAACCTACCAGTTACTCTTTTAAGAGTTCAAAATTTTCGAGGAAGTAGACCTCGGCCAGCTGAGATTGCTCAATATAGGTAAGTAAAGCTTTTCTTCCTTTTCTTTCCAGGAGTTTTCTATTAAACTAAAATAGACAACATTTGTTACAGCTAAGCAATTAGGCTTACAGATAATGATAAGTTTTAGTAGTGAACTATTTGTTCATGCTCATATTTTGCAGTAAGCTCTTAATCTCCAATTGACTGAAAAGTTTAAGTCAAATGGTTATTGAATATGGGTCAAGAAGTTGAATGTCATTTTGTTGGTTGTCTGTACTGTATCTCTTTGCCAATAAAGAATTAATTAAAACATTAATCTGGATGGCATATGTTTTCAATTCCGTAAGTTCATGTAGGAAGATGGTTTAACATAATGCAATCTTGTTCAGGGTTTGGCAGGATGTTCCCATTCTTGTTATTGTCAGCATGCTTGCTTACTTTTGTTTCCTTGAGCAGCTTCTGGTAAGTAAAGCAACTCATAAATCCCGCTCTTCATGCATATCATAATTCCTATTTTTTCTTGTTGACAGGTAGGGAAACTTGGGTCTGGTGCAATTGCCATTTCTCTCCCATTTTCCTGTATAATGGGACTACTTGCATCTATGACATCAACAACAATGGGTAGGGCTGACTTGCATTTTTGTTTGGACAGATTTTCTGTTTTAGTGAATTTGGTCTTCTCATTGTTATCTGATTTCTTGCTTTCTTTGCAATTTGTGCTCAGTAAGGAGAAGGTATGTCTGGGTTTACGCAACTGTTCAATTTGGATTGGTGGTCCTATCAGCTCATCTTTACTACTCATTGGTAGGTGATTGTTGATCATTTCATAAATTGTGCATTATTCTCCAGAGAATAATAGCTTTTTAGCTCTTTCCTGAATTATACCCTGAAGGACCAGATCAGTCAAATGCGACAAGTTTTTGGGTTCCCAGTCATTAGATCAAAACCTACTTGGTAAGGATAAATAATAATATATTTACTAATAGTTTCATATGTTTCTTTGGCATCTTCAGCTTCATATGCAAGCTGTTGCATCAGTTCTCCTTGCCACATTCACTGGGTTTGGAGTTACAATGTCTGGAAGTTCTGTTCTTGGTGAAATTCTCAGATGGAGGAGAAGATGGCTTGGTCAAGGAAATGAACAGCGGGGTTCTCAGGGTGCAACGCAACAAGATCAGCATCCTGCAGCTGCTAATGAAACTGTGACAAATCCTGAGCACCAAGAAATTGTAGAAGGGTCAGAAACTACACATGGTAGATAATTTGGTGTAGTTAATATACATTGGCTTAAAAATGATGGGTTCTAGGCTGTATTATAGGTGCATGTAACACTACTATTTTCTCTTTCTTTTTAATGAATAAATATTTTGAGTGCAGTCACTTGGAAAAACAAATATCTCATTTATTTAATTATTTTCTTTATTTTCCAGAATTTTTTTCTTGTTCTTGAAAAATAGTGCAGAGCCGCATGTTGAACAGTTTCTACTCATTATCCATTGCTACATTCTACATTGTATCATTCATCACTCAGACTGATATAACAAACAAAATCAAATTGATCAAATAATATAATAATAAGGTTAAAAAAAACAAATAAACAGGATATTGATGGAAATCATCTTTCAGCCATAGATAAATGATATTTTGACTTAAACTAGTTGCTGTAATCTAAGTGGGTACACACATAAGTTGCCACCACAATGTGAATAATGATTTCATGTACAGTATGCAAGGAACAAATGCCACTAAAACTAAAAATTTGGGTCATTGCAATCTTCCACTAAATACATAAATTATCATGCTCTTGTTATCCTCCTTTTGTGGGCCTATTTAGAAAAGGGAAGGAAAAATATACACATTATCCAAATGATATAAAAGAGAAAAGGAACAAGGGATTTTTTAAAAAATACAGAAAAATATAAAAAATATTTCATTTTTTAAAAAATATTATATACCTAAAAATATTTTTTCAAAAATACTATATATCTAAAAATATTTTTTTAAAAATACAAAATATATTAAAAATATATCAAAAATATACTACATATATATATCAAACATATATAAAAAAACGGTAAAAATGAAAAAATAAAAAATAAAAAAACAGTATATTCATGTAATATTCCAAGGAACAATTCGGTCAATTTTACAAGCACTACAAAAAGCTATTGGTGTTAATAGTTCAGCAAAGGATCAGTAGTAGCACAATAGATTGAGAAGAAAAAGATAGAGCTTTTGCTAACATGGTGCAATACCCACTAAAGCTGCATACCTCTTCACATAGTTGCCTCTTGCTCTCACCTGGTTTTAAATCAAACCCCAGATTAAGTACCAAGTAAAATTAAATTAGCACATCTGCCAAATCAAATTGCCCAAAGCCAAGGGGCAAATTAAATTAGCACATCTGCCAAATCAAATTGCCCAAAGCCAAGGGGCAAAATCCTCTAGTCATTACATGAAAGCTGTATTGGTGTTTCGCCAGGATAGTAGGCGATATCTGACAAAAATTATACGGCAACTGTGGCATTACATTGCCAAGAGAATTAAATGAACACTCATCTCTAAAGAAACACAAATCTCAAATGAGAAACTTTCAATTATTCCTGTCAGTAATTAAATATGTATAGTTTTATCCTAGCAACAGCCGTTTTGTACTTACAAAGGAGGTGTTCTCCCTCCCCAGCTCTTAATGCCATCAACAGCATTTTTTTATCCCTAAATATACAATGTAATCAATTGATTAAACTCACTGCAATCAGATTACTTTTCCCCCAGTGCCAATTGTGAGAAGACCAGCTGGATGAGAACAGAACGGCCACACTAGCAAATTGAAATACAAATCCACAAAAAAAAAAGAAAAGAAAGAGAGAGATTGGCTTCGCCTAATGAAAGTTTGGTCATTGCTTATAACCAGAACTGCCAGCCTTGCTTAACAAAGGCTTGTCCTTGAAACTGCTACTTAAAATGGTTTCGGAGTTGCCTGATTGACTATCTGCAGCCCCAGGTCTCATCCAGATTTTTATGTGGCCCTCACGACAAACGGTAAGAACAGATTCCTGAGTGAATATCAAGCCAGAAAGTGGTTCAGTGTGGACACGGTGAGCAACTAGCGGGGAAAGCTTCGGTACATCTCGCATGCTTGGAGCAGGTTGCAAAGTACCAACTGGGACAACAGTGTCCCAATGTGACGACTGACTTCCTGTGCTGAAAGTGGGAGATCCACCAGGAGGGCACCGGCGCAATGGCACAACTATCTCATCCATTTCTAAGTCCCAAAGAAGCAACTGAGTGTCCTGTTTAGAAACACAGGTAAATTGCAACAAGATTAACATGGGGAGCTCAAAGCATGCGGGTAACATCAAGAGTCAAAAACTGGGAAAGAACTAGCAAAAGAAAATTACAAAAAACTAATACAGATCAGAAGTATATATTGGTTCTCAAAGCCTCAAGTTTGAACTCAGAACACATTACAACCTCACTATTTCAGGCAATGTTCTTCACTCTTGTTCCTCAATCTATGCCTAAACTATCCCAGCCTCTCTCCCATGTGTTCAATGAATAAATAGTAATATACAATCATCTAAACTCTCCCACTTTCTCCTTCTGTGTAAAGCTTATATTCGCTTAAATATATCACATCAAGTTTCATCATCATTTCTCATCCTGCTCTGAATCAACCTTTTAATCTGCAATCAGATAAATTTCACAATGAAGTATTTCTGCTTTGGCAAACAACACCGAATATGATAACATAATTTTTCAATCTAATCATACAATGCTTAAAACCATGTCTTCACATACTGTGCTAACAATTTCTTCATCAATTTTATAAACTCCCTTCATTCTACTTCTATTATTCTACTAAAGGTTAAAACTCTACATATTCTTGGTCTGATCTGCAAGGAAGCCATTGGAGTTGAAAAGCATCATTCCTTGGCTCTACCACATCGTTATTTAAGCATCAGCAATCAAGAAGTAAACTTCATGTGCTTACCAGTTCAATCTAACATTCTATTTTTTCATGTTAGTTACAAAAAAATTCCTCATGATATATGCTTGCCATCTTAGTCTGTGCAATAAATTAAAAATTGCAATCAGCTAGGTCACTTGCACCACCAAATTGACAATATGCAAGTATCAAACGTACGTGACTGGTAAGAGCCCGTATTTTAGGGAAGAAGTTAGATCAAACAAATCATGCTTCTAACTACCTGACCAACGGATCCAAACCGGTACATTATAGTCTCCCCTGTACCATCTGAATTTGGAGCTGACCAATATGAATCAAAAGCCACTCCACTAACCTGGCATCATCATGAAGTAAGGACTAAATAAGATGGTTATAATCATGTGCAATGAACTAACAAAGACCAGCCATTATCCAATGATTATCTTACCCATGAGTTGTGCCCCTCCCCCCATGCCACAACCTTCCGATCTTCCATACTCCAAACTTGAACTAAATCATCTTCACCTCCGGTCAAAATGTATTTTCCATCCATGCTGATAAGCAACACTTTATCAATCACATAATAAATGTGCAAAATAAACAGTTAGTTTTGGCTTGAACATCAGAAAAAGCCAGTTACCTCCAAGCACAACATAGTAGAGCACCATAGTAACTCTTCCCACCACATACAAGTTGCTCTTTAGTATAATCAAAAACTCGTAAATAGCCTGTATAAAACAGCTAAGCTCAATTAGGCTACCAAGACAAATAGGCTAAAAAAAGATGCAGAACTTTCAATGGAAACAATGTAGGAATGATGATGTACCATCTCTTCCAACAGTTGCCAAGTAGGCCCCATCTGCAGAGAAAGCAATGCTATTAATGGAGCCTTGGCAAATATGCCATCTGGCAATAGGGTTACTCTGCATATAGTTTGTACAAGTCAGAAAATGATTGATTGAATTCAAAACAGGAAAGTAATTAATCAATCCAGATGCACATGCTTCTCTAGTATTCACGCAAACCAACAGTAAATACAAAAATATGAATTCTGCTGTCTCCAAGGAGACACCCCAGCGGTAAAAGCTTTCTGTCAAGAGGTCTTTAGTTTGAATCTTGGGTCGGGTAGAAGGTGTTTATGGGAAAAGGAGAGCTACTCCTATGGTGGCTCATAATTTAAATTCTGACGTCCCAAAAACAAAGGGTACTCAACTAACCCAAAATCCAATATCCCTGCACACATACCTTACAAAAATAAAAAAAAGGCAGACTAGCTTAATTCCCAGCCTACAACCTACTAACAGCAACTCGAATGCACCAAATCCATGCACAACAAAGAAAATAGCCAACTTTGAGTGACACTATTATAATGCAGAAATGAAATAATACACAGAGACATTAAAAAAAAAACACTAGACTTCAAGTGTTTTACCTTGCTATAACGCGCGTGTGCAACAGAAAACTGATTTAGATCTTTGATAACAGGGAATGAAGAATCACCTGCACCATCCTTATTCTAGAAAATGAAATTTAAGTAAATATCCAGAACACTGGATATAGGAACTTGAAACGTGATAATTAAGGAAGATGTGAACACTATTTATTTTTACTATTTGAGACTTACCTTCTCATACACGTACAAATTCCCATCAGCATGAGCAACGACAAAAGCACCATCACCTCCAGGCACCCATGCAATACTCGTACAACGACTGTTGAAAACAACAAGTGTTAATCAAATTGATGTAATAATGTAGAAAAGAGTTCTCGTAGAGGAAGCAAAGTTTCAAATGAATAAACTAAATATTTGATAAATGTCCTATCACAATTAAACTAGTCTCTTTTTGTTTTCCCCTTTCTCATTTTGTTACTTTTTTATCACCACTCCCCACTAGGGGCAATACCACATTAGTGGACACAGAGAGAGAGAGAGACTAAAATTCCAAATTATCCACAAGATTCAGAGCCAAATCAATTATACCTTACTCATTTATGCAGTTTGGATTTCTTTCAAGGGATTTTTTACTCGTAGCCCAATGAAACTTCTATACTATCAGGAAAGGTTTTCATAATATGCATTGGGTAGTTCAACATTTTTAAAGACTAGTGCAAAACAGCTTCATGAGTTGTAGCACTGGCAGCACCCAGAGGTGCATTCCAGAGTCAAAAACTGGCGTAGACAACAACTAGAAAAGAAAATCAAGCACAGAATCATAAGAAAAATGTATAATAAACACAACACTCATAATATGGCACTGAAATTTTACACCATCAATATCCTTTTCATAATCACTCTTCTGAAAACTAAGAGCTGCAGTCATCTAATGGTATCTTTCACAACCTTCAGACAATCACAACTCACTCTTACAAGAGGAGAGAACTAATAACCATTGTTAAATTAAACAATCCAACTAGGGTGACATGGATGCTTTGAATTCTTTTCACTGAACACACCAAAGATTTCCTTGCTATATATATATATATATATACATAATTTGTCTAGCCATATGTATCTTTACAGGAAAGATAATATAGGATAGTTTGCATGTGAATCTATATCCATCTATGACATCTAACTTTCTTCTTCCTTGTAATCAAGTTGTTCCATGCTTTTAGAACCACTGTCCAGATATTCCCTAAATGAATATCCTATCCCATTCTATAGGTCTTAACTGTAATTAAATTCATTTTTTATGAAGAAAACAAAAGTAGAATATCTTAAATGCAATAAGCTACTGTTCAATTAAAAGAAGCAAATAAAGTATAATGGGAAATCTCTATCAGCTCAATCGCGTCTACTCCCTACTTTCCATTGCATATAAACTAACTTCAACCTTTCATTATCATAGTTTTGCAATATACGACATGCAGTAGTTAATTTATAAAGATTGATACAACACTGTCCTTATAGTCCAGACATGTGACATCATAAAGAACTCCACATCTCTTGGCAACTTTCTATGAAGTAAGAATCATGAACAAACTAATTTGGCAGCTCTCTGAAGTTGCACACACAAATGATATTCAATAACTAAATTATCACTTCAAGGAAGGGAAATCTAAGAAACAGCAGCAACAAGGCATAGTAGAGAGGAGAAAAGAGGAAAACAGAGTTGAAGGGAGGGGAGCAAGCTCTTGCCTGTTATTAACAGAACCATCTTTGTTATAATGCTGGGCCCCAATGAGCTTCTTTCCAACATCCTGTAATTGCTGTCTCAGTGACACTGAGTAGACTACAGTAGTATCACATATAACCAATAAATTTCTACATTTGAACTTCTGGGAAGAAAAAGAACTGCAATTCAGTTTTGAGTCAAAGATTTTACCATCACCAGAATTTAATCCAATAAGCAAATCGTGTCCATCTTTAGCATCTTGATCAAAGGCATGGCACACAGGGTTTGAATTACTAAAATGTATAGATTTTATTGGATCCTACAGCAAACAAGAAACCTCTTAATTAGAAACGCAATATGTTTGCCACCCATTGCCACCCATAAACATATAATTTATAACATACCAAATTACCTTATCTTGAGAATTTAAATCACTTATGAAGATTGCATCCCCCACATTGAAGACCAAGTAAGTCCCTTTTCCATCAAAATTTGGATTGATCATTGAATTGCTTGAACTTGAAGCACCCAATGATCCAATCCTACTACTGCCACTAACACTTTTACTCCCACCATTCCCTCCAACAAAACTAAGTGCACGGCTCCCATTGCCAGCCCCCAACAACCTAGCTGCAGCTGACCGTACCCCACCGCTAGCACTGAAGCTTGAAGATGAGGCTGTTGGGGTTGATGGGACTGGCTTGTCCTTGAGATTAGCTAGAGTTACCTGGTAATCAAATTAAACCAAATACTGCTTTAAACTGATATTAAGAACTGGATATATATTAACAATTACATATCATTAAAAATTGGTCAAAGGAATGCTACTTATGTACATGGGTAGTAGAAGAAACCCCAGAAAACAAATTGATTATATGAGCACGTAAATATTTATTCTTAGAAAAAGAGCATTATTGAGGGGGAAAAAAACAGCGACAATGATATTATGATAAATTCAATCAACTATTCAATTATGAAAAAAGGGCATTGACAAAAAAACCTAGGCATTGACTAATTAATACTGCTAAACTAATTATTTTCCATAAAACGAATCATATCCTAAAACTGACACTCATAAATGTGTTCTACAATATAAAAACGGTTCATATAGAAATTAAAACCATAACCTCTTACAAAGAACACGGCTTTAAAAATGGGTACTTAACTACTTGTAAAAAGGCCATAAAATGAAAATTAACCCAAAAAATAGCTCCAAAAAAATTGAATTGACAAAATGGGTAACGATAAAAATAAAAAACAGCGGAAATCAATTGAGTACCTGAGTAACGGTTTTGCCATGGGCATAATGAAGAAGACCAGAAGGGTGTGTCTTCTCATAGTGAAGCTTATAACGCCCCTCCGGAGTTTTGAAGTAGGTTTTTAAGCCCGGTGACAGCGTATTCCCCGATGCAGATGACGTCGAAATCATGCCGTTTGTCGTATTGATCATGATGTCGGCTATTATTGCTATAGACCCGAAAGCATCTGATCATGACACTAGGGTTTTGGTAATTTCAATTTGCAGTCTCTTTAAATTTTCTGTATATGGTGGTTTGAATTTTATTTTATTTTTTTAGAAGAGAAAGTTTGCGTTTTTGCTTTGCTTTTGTGTGTTTTGCTCTATTTTTCTTATGGGTCTTCAATGGAGATCAAAAGAGGGATTTAGATCCTCTAATTTGCGGCTTATGAGAAAGTTATAGTTTATATTTTAGTTACATATGAGTTTAAGGTTTGACTTTAGAAGTCAAAGTCAATGGAATGGAGGGTGCAGATGATGGAGGATTATTTTATGCTCTGACCTGGCTGTGAGAAGAGAGTGAATAGGGATGGCAATGGGGCAGGGCGGGGGAACCATCCCCATTCCCACCTCCGCCTTAGCGGAGAATCCCCATCCCCGTCTCCATTTCACATACGGCGATAATTTAGTCCACATTCCCATCCCCGTGGGGATCCCCGTTCCTCGTGGAGATCCCTATTCTCCGTTTAAATTTTATATTATTAAATTTATTTATATTTATAAAATTCATAAATAATAGCTAAAAATATAAAAAAAATTATTTAGAAAATATTAATAAATTCAAACACACAAAACATCAATCAAACATAATTAAAATATAAATATTTTAATACATAAAAATATTCAGTAATATTTTTTAATAAAATATTAAAAATTCAGCATATATTAAATTATGAGTACTTGAACAAATTTAATTTAATAAGTGTTTTCAATAAATTCTAACAATCTCATAAGAATTATTCATTGAACAAATTATTCCTTATATATATATATATATATATATATATATATTATTAATTAATATAATTTTATATAAAAAATAATTAAATAAATATAAAAATTAACCAAATATAATAATGGATTCTCACGGGGACGGGAATGGGGATCCCCACAGGGTGGGGAATACACTCTCCGTCCCCGCTAACGGGGAGAATATATTCCCCATCTCCGTCTTCATGGGGAGACAAATCGGGAAATTCTCATCCCGTTTGGGGCAAATCCCCACGGAGAACGGAGATTCCCCACCTCATTGCCATCCCTAAGAGTGAAGGAGAGATGACCGGCTCCACCATGTTTTCTTTGTGGAGATTGAATCAACTTTCCTTTTATGAAAAAATAAAAAAATGTAGTTTTTGTATTTGTTTAAACTTCGAATTTAAGAAGAACATTATTTGTTTATCTTAAGCAAATCATGATTTGTAAAAAGGAGAGTATCTATACAAGTAATTACACCATATTCATTGTGTGTCTAGCGGTCAATGTGAGCCCAACAATTATTATTTCGTCTATAATGTTTAATTTAATTGATTAATTTATCTATTTTTTAGAAATTAATTAAAATTATGTATTTTTTTTTAGATAATTAGAGTGAGAATTTCACAGAAACATCGATAAAATATCGATAACTAGAATGTAAGAATTAATTTAATAAGAACATACAATTATTATTAAGTTATAAATCAAAAAATAATTTTATTATGAAGAGTTTGCTGATTGTTTGTATCTTTTGCAGCAATGCAGTTAAAATTTGCTTCTTGGCCATGTTGACGAGCTCGTTAGCAGCAACATGCTCTTTAATTTAGTCAATTCTCATAATTTATTCGTGCTTTTAGTATAATATTTTACGGGTGACATTATAATCTAAATAAATATTTCATGCTAAATTTATTACTCGGAGTTAAATTGAAAAGGTTAGAAAAAATACTCTTCTCCTTATATTTAGGAATTTTTCCTCCTTGCAGAGTCTAATTTGCTCATATTACATATACAAGAGGAGATAATATGGTATCAGCTTTTCACTTTTCCCAGGCCCAATAATTGGCTACGTCTTGTACTAAAGTGAGTTACCCTAGTTAGGAATTATGAAGTGGGCTTCGTAGCAACGAAAGATGGAATGAGCCCAATAGTTTTGTACGCAATGTGAGCCCAATAGTTTTGTAGGTGATTAAATTGATTAATTTATCTCTATTTTTTAAAACATTAATTAGTTTGAAATAATTATTTTTGAAGGTTAAACTAATTTATTGAAAAAATTAAATTTGAATAAAATTTAAACTAATTAATAATTTTTGAAGTTTAAACTAATTTATTGACAAAATTAAATTTAAATAAAATTAAAAGAATAATTAATTAATTTTTGAAAAAATACATACTATATAAATAATAATTTTTCCTAGTTTTGCTCTTATTGAGCTTTGTTAAAAATTAAATCAATGAAGATTGTTTTAAGTTATGGTTGTAGACCTTCTGGCCATATCATGGGGTTAGGGCCTTAGGGAGTGGGATTGAGTCTAAGAAAGTTTGTTAATAGCCCATTGAACATTTTTATAGGTATAATTGGGTTTTACAAATGGGCTGATCCATCTTGTATTTCTAGTGCCAAATCCTACACTAAAAACTAGCTATCATCTTTTGTTTTTTAGAACTAACCATCATCTTTACCTACATCAATACATCCATAATTTTAAAAATAAAAATTTCATTGATGTTAGATGAAAAAACAAGTATCAACTTATCTTTTATTTTATTTTTTTACCTGAAATAGAAGGTAGTAATATGATAAGAATTTTTCTAGTATTGAAAGAGAAAGGCTTTAACATTAGCAAGGTTTAAAGTTTAAACTCCATTGCTCACTCTTATAGCACATCATTTTTACCACCAATCTAATACACTTGTTAGCTATCATAAATCATTGATTCACTAAGGAGTAGGCAGTATTACTATTACCTTTTGCCATGAATCATGATGACTCAAATGGTTTATCTAGCCAATCTAAATTGCACAATATTTGATATTCAATGGGAATTGAATTGGATTGGCTAGAGAAGCAAAAGTTGTTGATTAAATATGATTTGAGGGAATTAGTTTTATGACCAAGAATTTCAAGTCATTAAACACCTACCATCAAATCAGGGCAGAATAAAAAAAGAAAAATTATTTAGAGGGCCTCAATTAATAAGAAAACAAAAGGAAATGATAAATTTTTAACAGTTTTTGTTTTAAAAATAGTAATTAATTATTTTTTTCATAAAAATATTTTTAATTAAATAATTTTTTGTTGATCTTTCTTATTTATAAAATGAGAATTAATTATGTTAATATTTAGAATTATTTATGAGAATTTAATTTTTGAAGGAAAAATTAAATCAATTGAAAAATTAAGATTAATTATTTATAAATAATATTGTAAAATCTTTATAAATTAATATCGTTGAAACTTATTAATTTTATTAATTAAAAAAATATTAATTAATTGATAAATTAATAATTTATTGATTTAAAAATAATATTTATAATTTAACAAATATATATTTAATCAATTAAAATCTTATTATATTTTATCAATATTGTGATAAATTCAATTGAATATGAACTCAATGAAATAAAATAAAAAAAATGTGATCAATTGAATATAAATTAAATGAATTGAACAGAAAAATATATAATAAATTAAATATAAATTAAATGAAGTGAATAAAAAAAAATGAATATTATCTTATTTATTTATCAAAATTATTAATTTAATTCATTAATTTAAGTCGAGAGTATAAAAAATTATTATATAATAAATATTATTAATTTATAGATATTTTACTATATATATGCTTTCAAATGGATTGGAAAGTTAAAGCTCTTATTTATTTTGTTTATGCCACTGCTTGTCCCGCTTATACCATTGTATCAATTGTAATATATCATTAGAATATATTGGTAGGTAGATTTTAATAGTAAATTTCTTGATTTATAGAAAAAAACACGTAGGTTTTAAAGGAAACACTTGCAATTTTTTAACTTTATATTGACAATTTATGAATTGTGAGAGATAACCTAAAAAACTGCTGTCATAATCAAAAACCACCATAATTAATGCTTGCATTGACTATTGAAAACTTGAATCTAAAGGCTTCTTCTTAAAAGTTGTCCCTAGCCACAAGCAACAACAGCATATATGCAACATTTTTGCACATAAGTAGAGTGGTTCCGCACTTATTTTTGAAATCTAAACAAACCCATTTCTATTTCCTGCATTGCAAAGCAATATATCTCTCCAATTTAAATTTTCTCCACCTTAACAATAAAGAATTGAATATAGGTTATTTAGTCATCTTAATTTGGACTCTTTCACCTAACTATAACAGCCACTACTCATCTTTCCCACTAGTCCTCATTATATCACCCCCCACTCTTCCCTCTCTCCCACACCTCGCACTCTTCTCCATCACTACTTGGCTAACAAAACCAGTAAGTTAGACCACATTCAATTCTTTCAAGAATGAGAAAGCAACTTTTCTCCACAATATTTCTTTTCTTGATTTTCTTGATCTTTTGTTCAATTTCTTTTGCTCAAACCCCATCACCAGCCCCATCAGGTCCAACCAACATCACTGCAGTCCTCGAAAAAGCCGGTCAGTTCACAACCTTCATTAAGTTGATGAAAAGCACCCAAGAAGCTGATCAAATCAACTCACAACTCAACAATTCAAATCAAGGCCTTACAGTATTTGCACCAACTGATAACTCCTTTGCTAACCTTAAAGCAGGCACATTAAACTCCTTAACTGATCAAGAAAAAGTACAATTGGTGCAATTTCACATCTTGCCTAATTTCATTTCTATGTCACAATTCCAAACTGTGAGCAATCCTTTGCGTACGCAGGCAGGTAATAGCGCAAACGGCGAATTCCCATTAAATGTGACAACATCAGGAAATCAAGTGAATATAACAACAGGTGTTAACACTGCAACTGTGGCTAACACTATATATACTGATGGTTCGCTAGCTGTGTATCAAGTTGATCAAGTCCTGCTTCCATTAGACCTTTTTGGGGCATCTGCAGCACCAGCTCCTGCACCTTCAAAGC
>CANXYC012029237.1:0-12459 GCA_948193065.1 Aleurites moluccanus | reverse complement strand
GTTGGCAAGTGGTTATAAGCAAAGTCAGGGAGATCATACACTATTTATCAAACACTCTCCTTCAGGGGGAGTTACAGCTCTTTTAGTGTATGTTGATGACATAATAATAACAGGGAATGATAATACAGAAAAACAGGTGTTGAGCAAGTGTTTGGCTAAAGAGTTTGAGATTAAGTCATTAAGGAGGCTGAAGTATTTCCTTGGGATTGAGGTTGCACACTCTGGACAAGGGATCTTTATCTCTCAACAGAAGTATATTACGGATCTTCTTAAAGAAACCGGAAAAACTGCATGTAAACTAGCAAGCACTCCTATAGATCCTAACCTTAAACTTGGTATAGCAGAGGAAGATGCCACAGTCAATAGAGAGATGTATCAAAGGCTTATGGGAAAACTCATTTATCTGTCTCACACAAGGCCGGATATAACCTATGCAGTAAGCGTAATTAGTCAGTTTATGCACAATCCAAGGAAGGTTCACTTGCTAGCTGCTCACAGAGTGCTACAATACCTTAAAGGAACACCAAGAAAAGGTATTTTATTTAGAAGAAATGAAGGTTTGATGCTAGAAGCATATACTGATGCAGACTATGCTGAGTCCATTGTTGATAGGAGGTCAACCTCAGGATATTGTACCTTTCTTGGTGGGATTCTAGTAACTTGGAGGAGTAAGAAGCAAAACATCGTGGCTCGATCAAGTGCAGAGGCTGACTTTCGAGCTATGGCCTAAGGCGTTTGTGAGTTACTTTGGTTGAAAATTATTCTTGAAAACTTGAGGATTAAATGGGATGATCTTATGAGACTTTATTGTAATAACAAATCCGCAATCAGTATTGCTCATAACCCAGTACAACATGACCAGACAAAAGATATTGAAGTGGACAGACATTTCACTAAGGAGAAGCTAGAGAGTGGATTGATATGCACACCCTATGTTCCTACACGTGGTCAACTTGCAAATGTCTTAACTAAAGGATTGAACAGTTCAGATTTTCAGACAATCATATCCAAGCTGGGAATGGAGAATAACTACTCACCAGCTTGAGGGGGAGTGTAGAGAAAATCCTATTTAGGAGATAATTTTATATATTATTAGCTTTCCTATTTAAGAAATAATTTAGGAGATAATTAGCTTTTCTATTTAGAAGATAATTTTGTATATTATTAGCTTTCCTATTTAGGAGATAATTAGCTTTCCTATTTAGAAGATAATTTTGTATATTATTAGGTTTCCTATTTTTGCTAGGTTAATGTATATAAAAAACCGGCATTGTTGTTTGGTAATAAAAATAAGAGGAATACAATTCTCTTTCAATTGTTCATAAAAAGTTGCAACCAATCTAATTAGGAGAGAATCTATCTTAAATACCAAACATATTTTCAGTTATGTGCAAAATTTACACTTCTCCATATTCACAATTGAAGCATAGAATAGTAATGAGAAAATTAAAATTTTTCTCCTCAATTTCAACCTTCATGCCATGTGCAAGACCATTCTAAAGAAAACTTTCTTCTTTACCTCTATAACTATGCTTTCAAAACAGTCAATAAGCAGCATCAAAACAATTGACAGAGAGCATGTATCACAAGGCTATGCTACAAACAAATGGAACTCAACATATTTTTCATTCTTGAGTTATCTACAGGAAAAAATTTAGCAAATCAAGATTCTATTAACATAATTTATCTGACAATTTGCCATTATAGTGCAGACATATCACATCTTTGGATATCTATGTTGTGGAACTTTGGTAAATGTTATCCACAAGGGAACAAGAAAAGGAAACAGCGACACTAGCTTTCTATAAGCAAAGAACCATAAACTCTACAGTCAGATAACACCAGATGGATGTAATACGAGCTTCAGAACCTCATCTATAGTATTATAAAGAAAACCAGTTTAAGCAACAAAATATTAAACCAAAACAAAAGTTGGCTAGAGATGATCAACCTAACTAACATGCACGCATAAATGCAAATTGCACTTACGTTGTCATAAGAACTGAAAGAGCTACGTTTCCTTTCGATATATAGGTTGCAACATTAGATGCCTGACCTCCAGGACAACATGAGACCAAAATAAGACCAGTTGCAAGAGGTGCTGACAGTTTTAGAGTCTGAAAAATTGAAGAGAATGTTGTTAACAATTATAATTTAACCAAGTTCATCATGACGCATTAGAATGATGACAAGTTTGGTTATAGAATAACACAACTTAGAATGCTGGGCACACCCATTAACACAAAAACAAGCATCCTGTAAGAAGAGCAGAACTAGCTGACACCCAAAGTTATCATTATAAAAATGAATTGTGCTCCTTGTAGATATCCAATCTTAATCAACCTTATAACTAATCAAACTCACAGTATCTATATGAATCTCAGCTTGCCCACCATGGCAAACAACTAAGAATTGATATAATAATCAGATGTTGAAAAGGAGATTGCAAACTGAAACTCAACATACCATAATCAGAAAAACAATAGTGCAAAAAATAATGAATGGAATATATATGTCATACTTCCTTAAGCTAACTATTCCTAGAATACCATTTTCATCCTGAATGATGTCATAGGAAGAAGAGTTCACAATATTGATCCATTTAACCATTTTTTAAAACCATTTAGAAAGAATGAAGTTTCTCTGATGTTCAATGACAAAACTCAGAGTATCTATAATGATGTTGTTTTTGTTATCATTGAGAAACTTCTAATTTGTTTAATCTCGAATAGATGAATGCATAAGATGAAGAAACTCAACCAATGGGAAAAACAGTGCCACATACTAAATAATTAGTGAACAAATACCATTGCAAAAGCAAAGCCTAACATTGGTTTGATTAAGTACTGAGCCAGAAATCCTACACCCACCTGCAACAAATGAACATATAATTTAATCAGGAAAGGTAAAAGAAAGAGACCTCCATTCAATTTAGTGAACTGTTTTTATCAGCAGTCCGGCAAAATATTCTTACAGTCCATGGATTTCTTAAACAACGTCTAAAATCTTCGAATGTCAAAGTCAATCCCATTGAAAGCATGAGGAAACCCAGGCCAAGAGTGAAAAGGTCTGTCTCCAGCCATGTAACCTGTCGGAAGGCACCTAAGGTTGGTTAAGCAACATGAACTTTTTTTATATCACGGTATCAGAACATCAATTAAATGTACCGCAGACGGCTTGTAGATTCCCAGAATGGTTCCCAGAATAACCTGTCCATGCAATTAAACATTTAGAATGCCAAAGCAATGTTATGGAAATAAACATTTCAAATTCAAGATCAGGTTTCGCCATTTATATTTATTGAAAATAAAAAGTTCCTGAAATCCAAAATTGTATTAAGGACATATGAGACTTACCCACACAGGGAAAAGAGTAGTAAGAGTTTCAATTATCCTTTCATACTTGGTCATCCCACTAGGGTTGGTATTAGGAACATCTCCAGAAACATTTGTGGCAGCCTTGCACAAAACTAGTAAGTTCCTATTCAAAGCAATCAAATTGTTATTATACATCATAAAAATGTACAAGCTGTCATTCTACATAACAGAATATTTTAATTTTCAAGAAGGAAAATAAACTACACTTGCTGATAATGAAGAAACCAAATTGGTAAAAAAAGGTACCAGATAATGCTTGAAGCCGTGGCAGAAAAAGAATAAATTTATAAGTACTTCTAAGAAATGGTAATTTAAATTGCAGGAAGAGTCCACATAAACAGTGATAATTAGGTGAAAACAAAACAAAACAAAAGACTCTCATCAAATGATGATAAAATGTACTTGTGCACAGCAGAACATATATAAGTGAAAACAAAAGAAGATGCTTAATAGCTTGAGGCTTTTTCAGAAAACTATCAGGTTAACCATGTTAAAAGTATGCTCCCTAAAAAAATTTAAGTAAAAATATAAATTGAATTCAGAATAACGCGCATTGATCAAGCGCTAAAAGTTACCAAAAAAAAAAACATACCTGGATGTTTGAAAGAAACGAGAAGGGGCTGCAACAGCAACAACAGGACTTCGTGGCTGGCTTTGTATTCCACAAATTCTTCCATTACCAGGGTCAGAGACTCCACTTCTTAGCTCTAAACGTTCAAATGCACGACATAATTTATCAGAAAACCACATAAAATACGGCACTTAAAGCATAGCAAAGAAACTCGCAGCTAATAAGGCAAATGAAAAAGAAAAAGAAAAACAACCCAGAAAGCAAATAAATGCAATCAAACAGAAACCAAACACACCCAGATGAGATCTTAGCCTATTGGAAGGGAAAGAGAAAGCCTTTGGCCTATAAATAGCTTCGCGTGTCTGTAAATTACAATCTTTGAACACAAATCTAGACATGGAAGAAGCCATTGAAAGGGATAAAGAGGGGATTAATTGGAGATGGGTTTAAGAGGGGTTTTTAAATTTGAAGAGTTTTTGGCGTCGGAGCTTAAATTAAAGGAAATATGTAATTGGAGCAGTCGTGGAAACCGATAACGATAAGCCACACACATCAAAATCAGTTTAAGCTGATCAAGGAGTGTTTTTGATTTCTCCACTTGGTGCAAATTTATGTTGACATGATAAAAGCAAATGTGTCACATTCGTTGTCGTTTTGTAGTGTGTTGGGGTCCATAGTACCTCCAATTTTCCATGAACTGGAACTGCCAAACAGAAAGTGATGTTATTGCACTGAGGATATTCCGTCTGGAAAATCTGATAAGAAAAGGAGGAAGAAGAAGAAGAAGTTCGCAATTAGAATGGTCAATGCATGAGGGGAAAAATCTAAATAAAAATTTTATTTAAAAAATGGAAAATCATTTTTTTGGATTAATCATTGATAATAGGATATTATATTTTAAATTTATTTAATGGAAAAATTTAATAATTTTATTTTTCATATCTTAAATAATTATTTTAGTAAATAAGTATATAAAAAAATAAAATGTATAAAAATAACACTATAAATTTATAATATTTATTTTATTAATTACATGAGTAATGATTTTTTATTTCAAATTTTTAAAAAAATTATTATCCACAAAATTTTGAATTTTTTTAAATAATAAATAATAAAATTTATCTCAATTATTTTGAGACTACAAATATTTTATACAAACTAACCATAATAAAGCTTATTAAAATAAATAATTATTATAAATATTTGCATAAAATTTAAATAAGGAAAATATAGTACACTCTCAATATTTTATTTAAAAATTTATCATATTTTTATTTTAAAAATAATTTTATTTCATACTCATACTTCTAACAATTATCTAAGTAATAAAAAATAATAACCATAAAGTTGAGAAACTATATATAAGTATATAGATTATGAATTTAAATGTAATATCATTAAATAATAAAGTAAAATGTATTTTATATGATAATAAATTATAATAAATAATAACAATAAAAAGAATAGATTTTGGGTATTCAAACTTTTTTAATTTATTATGGGCATTCAATATTAAGTGTTAAGAAAAAAATGTTAGTTATATAATTTATTTAGAATAATATAAAAATAAAAAGAGAAATACTTACTTATTGTATAATTTACACTGAAGCAATCTTTAATACATTTTATTTATAAAAATATTTATTTTAAATCAAATTTAAATATCAATAATAATAATAATAATAATCATATTATATAGTTTTAGGTAAAAATTAAGAAAACAAATAAAAAAATGAGAAAAATAATAATTGAAAGTTAATCGAAAATTTAAATATTATATCATTTTCTGTTAATAAAATGGAATGGTAAAATTGTAATAATTATGTAAATAAGGAAGGAGTGACAATCTTGTAAATAATAGAAAAAAAAAAAAAAAAAAAAAAAAGGAAAATCAATATTCATCATGAATAGGATAAGCCTTATTCTCGTTCTTATTTTATTTATATATATAAAATTACTTTTATCATTAATTTTTCTATGAAAAGATTTATCATTGTTATTTTTATTTTTTAATATTGTAATGTGCAATTTCAACTTAAATTTATTATTGAAATCTTATTTGTATAATTTTTTTTCTTAATAAATTTATATAATTAGGATAAATTATTATTTCGTATTTAAAGCGGTAATCATTTCTTTGATGGGTGTCGCAATGGCTCTATTTGCCATATATCTATATATTATTTTGCAAATTTATAATTTTTTCGTTTTACTCGCAATAGTAGTAAGGAGTGCGAAACTTCAGGATCAGGGAGCACCATGTGCTTATTTATGAAAAATTAACAGGCAGGTAAGGGATTATTATTTTTTACTTAGAGTTCAAATTAAATTGATATAATTATTTTTTTTATCAAATCAATTAAATAGTTATTAAATAAATAAATAAAATAAGCACAAAATAACCATTTGTAAACCTAAATTACAAAAATGTTCTTTTCTTCCTTTGGTCATTCATCATAGAAATTAATCAACCAACACCATGAGGCCTGAACCACAAAAACATAAGGCCTTGTAAGTTTCTTCTCCTCTTCTAACTTTGTATAAACACCATTCATTCTTCAAGATTCTGTATGAACTATAATGGCTTCCATAACTGCTCTTTCTCTTGCTTGTTTTTCCAGCAAAGCAAGGAGCTAATTAAAATAGTTGTTTCGAAATTCAGCGCCATGGCATCTGATCTTCCTCCTCCTGCTCGAAATCCACCGCCTATGCATTTGCGTTAGCATTATTTCCCAGTATACCACCCCATTCTTCCCTTTCACAACTATGATTTCTTCTGAATAACTATCAAATAATTTCAGAATTTTATCACAATAGCTATAAGAACTGAAAACTACAACCCAAAAATAAATAAATAAATCTTCAACACCTTTCCAATTACAAGGAAAAATCACTGTTGACCAATGAGGCTTTTAATTTAATGGAATTAGTGAGTGTTTTACAAAGTTTTTACATGTAACTGTTAGCATTTTGTTCTCAATATCAGTATTATATCAGTTTGTTTATTCATAAAAATTTTAATTTTATATCAGTTTGTTTATTCATAAAAATTTTAATTTAGATTTTTTTTTTAATAATAATTTTATTAAATATTTAAAATAATTAATTATTAAATAACAATTATCAGCTAAGTACTATTAATAACCACTAACAAATCTCTTAGACTCATCTCTAGGCACTAAAAGTCTCTAATTAGTTTTAAAAAAAAAAAACTCTTTTAATCTTGTAGTCAACGCATAAAAAAATAAAGAGAGCAAAAATCAAGTAATCTGCACGTATAAGTATTTACAAGACGCCTGCAATATGATCACGTATTTCTTGAACAACTTTTGCCCAGTTGCTGCAGAACATCATCTCTTAAAAGCAAATACCACAAAATCTATACACAAACTACAAATAAATAAATAAATAAAGCGGAAAAATTTTAAAAAAGAAATCCAATCCAAACTATTAACACTCAACAGTCCCAAAATCAATTTATTATCTTATTACTTCCTAATATAATTTCAATTTCCTTCCTGTTCAAAATATTTTCCTTCCTCTTCTTGGCAATCAAACAGAAAATTGGACTCAATTACTATGAGAGTATTTTAGATTTATTTAAAATAAATATGAAATTTTGTTTTAAAATTAAAAAAAATATATATTTTTAAAGTGTTTGAATAATTAATTTAAAATATTATTTTAAAATTTAAAAATATTAAAAAAAATTAGACATGATAATTTTATTTATACTAAATTTTTTAAACTTTATTTTCAAAATAAAATTTATATCCAAATACAGTAGAGTAGAGGGTGAAGGAAAGAGAGTGAAAAACAAAAATTACAAGGTATAGTTAACGGAACATGAGTTCTATAATTTTGATGTTCTAAGACTATATTGACCCGTTAAAAATTAGCCACGTGTTTAAATAGATAGATTTGACCTCACCTAAAGGTTGAGAGGGGCTGCTGTATTTTTTTACATAGCAGCCCCTCATATTACTAATTTTAGTTACTTAAAAAATTTTTAAAAAATTTTAAAAAATTATATTTTGATAGTGTTTGATGTAATGAATCTATTAATATATTTTTCATTCTAAACAAAAATCATTTGGACTGCTAAAAATATATTAGAAATGCGTTAAATCTAGACCGTTAAATATAATATATAAAATTTCTAATGCATTTTTAGCAGTCCAAATGATTTTTGTTTAGAATGAAAAATATATCAATAGATTCATTACATCAAACACTATCAAAATATAATTTTTTAAAATTTTTTTAAAATTTTTTAAATAGCTAAAATTGACTACATGAGAGGCTGATGTGTAAAAAAACACAGCAGCCCCCCTCAACCCCTCACCTAATGCTTACCCTTAAAAAAAATAATATGACTAATTATTCACACATAAAATTATTGCATATATTGGGTGTATAAATTTATAGGCATTGATATCTTTTTATTTTTATTTTTATTTTTATTCTTATATATTTTTATTTCATTAAATTGGTATATATACCTAATATAAGTATAAATTTTCCTTACACATATATCAATAATAAATATCATGATTATTAAAATTAGATCGAACTGATTGGTTAAATTAAAAAAATTAGAAATTAAATCAAAAATTTGACCGGTCAGTCCATTTTACTCATTTTCAAAAAATCGAATAAAAAATTAACTGGTTAACTAGTAAATCGGTTGAACCATATTTATTTTTTATTCGGACAAGTCAACTTTTCTTTTAAAATTTTTATCAAAACGACGTCGTTTTTAACTTAAAACGACGTCGTTTTAAGTTAAAAGAAATTAAGAGAATTTCATTAATTTTATTTCAATTTTACTTGACGTCAAAACTTATCCGAAGCCAAAATCATGACTCTATTGTATGTTATCCTATTGCATGAGTTGATATTTGAACTGTCTATAACTTACTATATATATAACTTTTGACTTAATGTGATCGGATTGATGCTATAAGAAATATAACTTTATATAAATTATTGATTGAACCATAATTACGTTATATTTATTTTTATCATATATATAATAAATATTAAATTATATATATATATATATATATATATATATATACCGATTTTTTTTTATTTAATTGATTTGATCTCGGTCGAACCTTTAACCCTCTAATCCTTTGTTTTTATCGATTTTTTAGCCGTTTTGGTTCTAAAAATATTGATAAATACATATAAATGATTTATTTTACAAATTTTGAAGCTATAAACTGTAGTGAGGTTTAGATTTGAAGTTTGTGAAATATATTAAGAGCAATCTTATATTGATTGAAAATTAAATATATAAATAGTAATATATAGTGAGTGTTTATCATTTAATTGATTACAGAGATAAATATAAGAAAATGAGGAAGGTGGATACTGTTTATATTTAGCTATGAAAATATAAAGTTTAAGAATAGATATTATGATAATGAAATAAATTTATTTAAAAAATATAAAATTAATAAAAGTATCATACATATACTTTAATTATAAATAATTAAAAGTTATTATAATATCATTAAAAAAAATTGAGAAAGAAAATGAAAAAATAAAGAAAATGTAACAAAATTGAAAAGAAAATAAAAAGAAAGTGAAAGGAAATAGAATCAAAAAATATTTTATTAAAAATTAAAAAGTTAATTTTTTTAAAATTGAAAAATTATTTTATTAATTTTATTAAATTTTAAAAATTAAATTATAATTTAATGTGAAAATTCTTAAAAATTAAGCGGGCATGTGGCTCTTGCATATGAATGCATCCACCTCTAATTTGTTAGTTATAATCATTTTAATTATAATAATATCCAATATATTATATGTATTGTGTGTATTTATATTTTTAATACTTTATATATATTTATTTTTCTTTCCATTCATAAAAATTAATATGGTAATTTTTATATTTATCTTCCTCCAGACGCCAATTAAATCTAAAAAAAAAAAATATTAGTTTGGTTGATAATTATACGTATTAACCTAATAGTCCCCAAATAATTTGAGAGGTGATAACCAAGTAACGTAAGAAAAATACAAATAAGACTAAACCAAATAAAAAAAAAAAGGGAAAAGATAAATAAAAAGAATAATAAACAAATTACCCATTAAAAAAATTTAAAATTGATTTTGAAAGAGAAAATTCGAATAAAATGAAACATAAATTATGCATATTTACATTACTCTAAACCCGAACCTAGAAAATGAAAATATACTTACGGGAACCTAATAAATTCTAATACAATTTAAAAGAAAATAAATAGCTTAATATTATAATTTATTTGATACGTTTTTAAAGTACTCAGTATAAATGATTTTTTAAAGAGCTAATCACTAAATTAATATACTAAATTTTCATAACCTTTCAAAAATATATTAACTCTCATTTAACGAATATCATAATATACTATCAGACCCTTTCGGTTAATTTTACCGTTAACCAATTCTACAAAAACAGTAAAAAAATAAAAATACCCTTACTATTTAATTTTAATTAATTACATTTTATTTTTACTTTAAATATTTTTTTAGAGTTAAAATATATTTTCATACTTTTAACAAATTTAAAAATAAAAATATTTTTTAAAAATATTTGAAAAATATTTTTATTTTATTTTTTAAAAATAAAAATTTGAAAATAAAAAATAAAAATATTTTTTTAAAAATATTTTTTACTTTTTATTTTTAAATTTGTCAAAAATATGAAAATAAATTTTTGATTTGTATTAAAAAATTTAAGAAGAAATAATTTAATTTCTTCTTAAATTATTTTTTAAAATAAAAAATAAAAAATAAAAAATATTTTTTAAAAAATATTTTTGTTTATTTTTTATTTTAAAATTTATCAAAAAATCTGAAAATAATTTTTTTAACCTTAAAAAAAAATTTTATAAGTAAAAAATAGAATGTAATTAATTAAAAATAACGAACAATGACATTTTTATCTTTTTATTATCTTTATAGAGTTGATTAAGGGTTGACTAATGATAAAATTGGATGGAAGAGTTGAATAGTATATTATAATATTTGTCAGAGGGAACTCAATGTATTTTTGAAAAATTAGGAAGACTTAATATATTTGATCATTTTTCAGAGAGAAATAATAATTAATCTTTTTTTAAATAAAGATGAACTCCATATTATAATAATCTTAATATAACGCAACTATTTAAATTGTCAATAAAAAGAAAAGAAAAAAATGAAGTGAGTAATTAGAAAAAAAAAATTAATACAATTGTTAAATTCTCCACAATTATATCAAATTTATTTAATTATTTATTATTAAAAATAATATTAAAATAAAAAATATATATTCACATTTATTTTTTATAATTATTAAACATATTAACAATAATTATTATTAATAATTTTATTAAATATTTAATAACAACTAGTTATCAATCAACCACTATCAATCTAACTCTAACAAACATCAATAATAACTAAAAATAATTATGAATAATTAAATTAAACATCAACGAAAACTAATTAATTCTAATATTATTGGTAAAAACACTAAATAATACTAATATCATCAGTACCTAAAGTTCCATTGCAGTGAGATTTAAAGAAGTATTATCCAATTCAGGCACTTACAAATTGCTTATAGATGTCACTGATCATCTCATCATCACGTAATTGATAGAGTAGAGATAATATTGAAAAAAAAAAAAAAAAAAAAACATGTTCATGACGACAGCAAGTTGGAAGAATATTTTGCTTATTGGTAAATTTTGATATAATGATCAACATTATACATTTAAATCTTGAAGTAATTTTTAAAATTAATTTCAAATCAATTCACTCTAAATTTTGAATTTTAAAAAAGAAAAAAAATATAATAACTAAAAAAAAAAAAAATCTATATTAAATATAAAATTTGAAAATTAGAGAAAATAAAAAAGATTAGGACATTACGTAAAATAAAAAAGGCAAATCTGAAAAAAAAAATTAAGAGAAAACAGGGCGCTGTAGCGGTACGCAGGCGTACCGTAGTGCGATTCCTTCATAATCTTTTGTGGGGTTTGTAGATTAATATTTAATATTTTTTTCAGTCAAATTTGGTGTGCTTCTTTGAAATTTGGTATCTGATTTTTATATTATTAATAATTGCTGTAAGTTTTTTCCATGATCATATTATTATACATTCAATACTATTTGGACTCCAACATTAAAAATATTTTAAATACTTTTAGATTTTCTTTAAACATTGAGAGAATCCGACCAAAACCTATTATTTAAGTGATAATACATTTTATCACTAAATTAATCTCATTAAATATATAATTAATAAATTATAATATTCACATATTTATATAAATATATGTTGACGACATAATATATTAAATATGGATATGATAATTTTATTTATTTGACATCTTATCTTATCCGACTTTAATTATTATTTTATTTAGTAAATATAGTGAGATAGATTTTATAATTTATATCTGAATGATTTAAATTCAATTTTATTATAATATATATTTAATTTATATTTTTTAATATATATATATA
>CANXYC012029190.1:0-18593 GCA_948193065.1 Aleurites moluccanus | reverse complement strand
AATATAACATAATAAAAATTGACAGTGTCTATTTTTTTTATTCACAATATATATATATATATATATATATATATATATATATATATATATATATATATATATTTTAGTTTTTATTTTCATTTATCAATTTTTTATATTTTTATTTTCAAATTGAAAATTAAAAAAAAAATGGAAAGATTCTTTTTTATTTAAAATTTTGTGATTTTCTTCATTTCTATTTTTATTTTTAAGATTTATTTTTTATTAAATATATAACTATTATTTTCCATAAATATTTATTTTAAAAGAATATGAAAAACATTATAAAGTAATTTTTCATAATATAGTGTAATTTTAAAAAACTTAAAAACTATTTTCAAAATTTTCATTTACAAAATTTTGATAATTAAATATCAAATATCAAATTTCTATTTTTTTTGAATAATTTTTTAAAAAACAGCTTTGTTTTCCATAATTAAATATCATATTTAGTTATCAAAATTTTCTAAATGAAAAATTTGAAAATAATTTTTCAAAATTATATTATATTATGAAAAAATTACTCTATGATATTTTTTACTTTCTTTTAAAATAAATAATTATGGAAAATAATAGATATATATTTAATAAAAAAGGAAACTAAAAAATAAAAAAGAACATGGAAAACTTTAAATGAAAAATAATTTTAACATATTTTATTGTATTCTAACTTTTAATTTAGAAAATGAAAATATAGATTATTAAGAAAGGAAAAAATAAAAATAAAATAGAAAATATTTTTATAACTAAATAAGGCATTTATTTATTTATTTGTTTGTTTGATGAACCAAGATCTGAGTTTTATCTTTGAAACCCAGATATGAGTTTTTTTTTTTTTTTTTTCATTTCATTTTTTAAGTTTTTAATCAACATATTTTTTATTATTTAAAAATATAAGGTGGACCTCACAATTTCAATTGTGTCAAATTTATTAATGGTGTTGATGTTTAATTGTCAGACATGCTCTCAATTCAGCCAAAATCAAACATTAATATATTATGGGGGTGTTTGGATGTCTAATTATAAAATTTAATTATCGTTTAAAAATATATGTATTGGCAATTAAAAAATTATTAAATATTTAAATAAATATTAATTGTTAATTTATTTTTTTTAAATTGACAAAAATTAATAACAAGTAGAAATTGTAATGGTCGATTAAAATTTTTATCAAATTAAAAAAATATTTTTATTTTAAATCAATAATTATCAATCGTTTATCCAAATGCTATCTAACTAAATAATTTTTTTTTTATAACATTGGACTCTTTGTATGATACATACTTCAAAGTGGGCATTATCCATGGTAAAGTAGCCCCAAAATATTTTGTACAAGCATGAAATTAGTTATAAATGTGGTATAAAATCGTATGAAAAAAAAAATTATATAATATAAGGATGAAGATACGCGGGCAAAATTTCAATTAATACAACAAAAGAATCTCGTATTCATCTAATTTCAAAAATTGGATTATTTGACTGTGTTGATTGCTTTAAGAGGTCACAATGCACTATTTGGCCGCCTACTACTTACACAGTTTTAGCTATTGTTGAAGACAATAATTGAGTGCATATGTGATCATTTATTAAAATAAAATGGAATTAAAAATCATTTGATATATATCTCTTGTCATACCATGATTGTTACCACTCTTCTCTTCTTCTAGAAATCAATCCTCATTTTTCAACTATTAGTAGTATGATTCTATTTTCTACAATGGTTGGTACTCTTATTTATTTCACAATATAGTCTATTAATTAAGTTATATCAATTAAGTGTTTTTTATTCCTCATCATGTCAAGAGTATTATTTCATGGGCATCATAATTTTTTTTTTTAAATCAGAGTTATAAAAGTAGCGATAAAAAAAAAATAACATAAATAATATAACGTGATTTCGTATATTAATAGATCTACGTATTATAATTATTATAATTTTTAAACAAACAAGATTACAAATTCTCTCCCAATATTTTCAATCATCATAAAATACTATATCCATACACTTTATGACTATTATAACTCACCACAACATCAGACCAAAGTAAAAAAATCTCTTATATAATATTTTTATTTATAATGATAATCACCATTAATCTAACTCAATAAGAATCATCGTCTAAATAGAAATAACATTAAAATAAAAATTTTATTTTATAAATAAAATAATATTTCACTCAATTAAAAAATATTTCTCACAAAAAAATAGGAAAAGTTTTCTCTCAAATCGTAGGATTTTGAGTCATAATCCTAACAATTCTAACAATCTCTATATTGACTTAAAATATCATAATCTTATAATATTTAACAATCTCAACAAACTCCACCTTATTTCAAAATCTCGTAATCATATAATTTTCAACAATTCCAATAGTTTCCACCTAACATCATAATCTCTCAATTATGTAATGTTCAAATCTTCAATTATAAAATCTTACCTTCATATTTGATTTTAGAGCTCTACCTTAATAAATACATTTTAATCAATTCATCATCATTATAATTCAAACTGATCCCATCAATTGAGGAATTATCATTTCCATTGTCAATTTTCAGCTTGTTCTTCATTTTCTTTCTATACCTTCTTCAATTTTTTCAAGTCTTCAAACTTTATCATCCTCTCAATCTATAAAATAACAATAATAATAAATAAATTTCAACTTTAATATTTTTATTTTTCCTAAAAATAATTCTTGAACTCTAGAACAAGAAGCAACAGTTCTGATACCACTCATTAGAGAAATTAGAATTATTAGCACAATGATAAGAAAAAAGAAAAAATAACATACACAACTTTAACGTGGTTCAATCTCTCAATAGATCTATATTTATGGTCTCTCAAATATATAATCTATTATATCAATATACCATAATTTTAAATGAAAAAAATTATAAAGACACTCTATCCATACACTTTATAGCTACTATAATTCAACCACAACATTGGATCACAGTCAAAGAACCTTTCATATAATACTCATATTTATAATATTATCTATTATAAATTTTAACTCAATAAGAATACTCATTCTAAATAGGAATAACATTATAATATGAATTCTACTACATAATGAAAATAAGTCTATACTCAATTGAAGAATATTTCTCACATATATGATAAGAAAATGTCTTTTTCCAAATCTCATTAGGATTTTGAGTTATAATCCTAACAGTTTTTGGTATACGACATAAATTTTTAAAAGAGATTGAATTTTTAACGCTGTTAATATTATACAGGGATGAAAACTTAGGGGCACAAGTGGATCTAGCCATTCCAACCAAAAAAGTCCTATTAATTTATAATTTTTTTTTATTGAGTTTATGTTATACATAAAAAATTTTAATCTATTTAAATTTAATTTTTTACACAAAAAAATTCTATTAATTTTTTAACTTCGATGTTGATATTATGTATTACGAAATACATATCAACGACTTTTTTGGCAGTAAAAACCCACTCTTAACACTTAATATCAGGTTCCACTATAAATTATTTAATTATTTTTTATGCCATTCTTTTATCTCTTGGGGTAGTAAGATGATTAACTTTATTTTTAATTTCTCATTCTCGCACTTGATTACTTCAATGTTACAATTAAAGTGATGTACAAGTTGATCATAAAAATGTCTAAAGATTTGTCAAATATTTTGTGCCATTATGTCAAATATGTCAACGTTTTAATGGGTTTTGCTCATATCTTTAGCAATCTTGTTTTTAAACTCTAATTGTAAATTCTCTGCACCTTAAATTTCCTACTCTAACTGGTTCTAATCCCCTTATTCAATTTTTTATTGAGTAAAAAATTCAACTTTAAATAAAAGTTACACTTCTACTTTGTTACACACCCTCTTATTTATTAACTTTTGTCCACTACTCAATGGGATTTTGCATGGAGAGCATGCTAGATACGAGCAATCATTGCCCTAAATTTCATCTAAGTCAACCATTTTTATAGGATAGACGTTATCATATAAATGAATCTCATCTCATCTGAGAGGGCGTTCGTATAAAATGAATCCAGATAAAACTTTTTCATTTGGAATATTACATTTTATGGTTCTAATATATATAGTTCTGAGTTTTTATATTGAACCACTTTTTTCTTTTTTTTTTTTTTTTTTTTAAATTAGACTATGGTTGAAGTTCAATTTTGAGATTTTATAACTCTTTAGATGACTCTAATACTACTAAACCAAGAGTTAATTGTTATACTGAGTAGTTCTTAATTTGATAATATATTATTGCAGGGACTTAGGGTAATTGTAATTTTATTAAAATTAATTATGCCTATAAACAATAAAAAGGAGGCTAATATATGTCTTAAACCCTAATTTTGAATAAGGCAACATAATTAAGATAAAACAAGTAGATTATAATACCAAAAATAAGATCCAAAATTAAATATAGCCCATTAGAAAAATAAATGATTGAATTTGGAGTTTGAAAGGGTCCATTCAAATTAGACAAGATGATTAATTCGTATATCTTGAACGTCAGTCCTTTTTTATATAAAATGAGTTTGTATCTCATTCGAATAAAAGTTATGACATATTATTCATTATGGGTAAAAGTTATTTTAAATCCCGTTTGGATTTCTATCTATTTAAACGATTCAAAAACTCAAAACAAGCTACTAACACATCAACCATACAATCTTTTAATTTTTTTAATATCCTAATTCAATTAGAATTAAGCAAATTGTAAGAATATTTTAATTTATTTTATACAGAAATATATCTAGGGTAAAGGGTAGTTTAGTCAATTGATGTAAGAGTAGTGTAGTCATTGTAATAGGTTGTATATAAGTGAACTTTTTTTTTGGTTGTATTGAACCCTAATATTGTTCTGCTACACTTCACTCTGTGACCTTAATAATCTCAATACAGATTCATACATTTTTCATTGTATCAAAGTGTTGATCTAGTTGAATTAATTTTCATTTTCATTGTAAACTTGCTATTCCCAAGATCATAGATGGTTTTCGTATAAAAACTCATTTTGTTTTCCCTAATCGATCCTTTTTTTTTTTGTTAAATTCTGATTTCTTGCGTTAATCTCTATTCTAGATTAAAGCAAGAATTAACGCAAGAAGATAATCCATATTTTTTCCTGTTTCAGTCCAATTCATAACCCTAATTTCATACCAAGTCTCATTCGTAACCCTAATACCCAAAGGGATAAGGTGCAAATATAACCCTGGATTATGGCATAAATAGCAAATCAATCCTTTAAACGCCCCATTTTTGAACACCTGTTATTTTTCCCTTTAACTTCCATCAATAGGCTCCACATGTAGTCCATCTTTATACTTTTAAAAAAAAAAAAAAAAAAAAAAAAAAATTGAAATAATAAAAAATGAAAATAAAAAATAAAAAAATTAATTTTTAGCCCTAAAACCCATCACTTTCCCAATCAATGATAAAACGAGAGAGCTTTAGTTATAAAAAAACGTTAACCCTAAGAGAGAGAAAATTTTTTTTAGAGAAGTTGATAAATGAGGTTGGTGAAGGGTGCAGTTGTGACTAGGAAATTTGAAATCGTGATGGCAATGGAGTTTGGGCGATGGCGATTGGAAGGGTTGCTTGACTTTGACTCTTGGCAAACAGAGGAAAATTAGCAAGAAAAGGCATAAATTGATAGCAAAGAAGAAGAAAAATTGTTATTGAACATGACGATAGTATTACTGTGGATGGCAACTCCTAGTATAGAGCCTTCCAACTCATACAGTTCCCTCCATTCGGTCTAGGTTTTAGATTCATCAAAATTTGGTTTTGTATATCAGAGTTTTATGTTTAAGGGAAGAGCAAAAAAGGGTAGGTACTAGAAATGGAAGTCAAGTTCAGTGTATATGGAAGAGTTTTAGATTGGGAAAGTGATGGGTTTTTGGGCTAAAAATTATTTTTTTATTATTTAAAAGTATAAAGTAGGAGCACATGTGGAGCCCACTGATATAAGTTAAAGGAAAAAATAACAAGTGTTAAAAAAGGAGCGTGTTTTTAAGTTTTTGTAACATCAGATGTATATTTTCGCCTCAAAAAACATAAAGGGTTGATATGTTATTTATGCTATAGTCCATGGACATATTTGCACCTTATCCCAATATCCAAATAATTGAAGTTTTGAGATCAAAAATCTTAAATTGTTGTCTAATCTTTGATTTGTTTTTATTAGAGTATGATACTATAATTCAGTAAAATGGCGACTCCTAATCAAGCATAAGGAGTTGGAGTTGGAGTTGTTGTTGATAAAAGAGAAGGAAATAATGCTTAACATTCTGGTGATCCACTTTAATTGCAAAGTTTTGATCATCAAGGGATGATTCTAGTAAATGCATTACTCACTTGTCCTAATTATATTGCTTAGAGTAGAGCGATGAAAATCGCACTGGGGCCAAGCTCAAGCTAGGATTTGTATCTAGTAAATATGCAATGCCTGAGGAGAATTCAATGAATTCGAAAACTAGCAAAAAGTAAACTATATGGTCACTTTATGGATTATGAATTCTATATTGAAAGACTTGGTTGAGTCTTTCATTTATGCTAGTAGTGCTATGGAACTTTGGGATGAACTGGATGAAAGATTTGGAGAGAGCAATGACCCTCTCATATATCAGGTGCAATGAGAAATAACTTCAATTTCTCAGGAACTATAATTGTGGCTATGTACTTCACTAAGCTGAAGAAATTATGGGATGAATTGCATTGTTAATGCCAATTCTAGTCTGTACTTATAGTGCTACTGGGAATATGTCAAATTTTAGTTCTCTTAATAAGTTGATGCAGTTTCTAATGGCCCTCAATGATCTTTATAATCATGCAAGGAAACAGATTTTGTTGATGGACCCCTTTCTAGTGTGAATAAATCTTACTCTATAGTTCTTAGAATGGAAAAGCAAAGAGAAGTGCATTCATTTGCTAATAAGAATACAAAGGGAAGTGCATTGGTAGCTAGAGGATATGATAATAGGAAAGATAATAAGAAAGGGAAAGGTTGGAGAAGGAGGGATGAGTCAGATAAATTTTGTGATTACTGCAGGACTCCTGGACACCTTAGGGAAGCATGTTTTAAGTTGCATAGCTATCCTGAATAGTTTGATGAGCTTAGAAAGCAAAAGGGGCTTTGATGTTCTAAGAAGTTGAAGCATAAATCTTCAATTAATATAGTTGCTCAGGTTTCAGAATCTAGGGATGAAGGAGCAGAATTGGGAAAAAATTGCTAAGAATGAGGAATTGTCCTATACATTATCTATTGTGATGCAAAAAGAGGTGCAAATATACTTGAAGGGTAAGGGTATAAGAGATGGAGGATATGTGAACTACTCCAGGTATGTAGGTATTGTTCATACCTTGGCTCTTAACTGTTTTGATTATGGGTTTAGTAGTGTTTGGATCATAGATTCAGGTGCTATAAACCATATGTGTTTTGACTTAAGTATGCATGCACAACCTGTTAAACCACAAACAATAATCAAAGTAAACTTACTTGCTAAAATCATCAAAATAATTGATCATATAGGAACTGTTATCCTCACATCTAAACTTACCTTAAATAAAGTTTTAAATGTTCCTTCTTTCAGATTTAATTTGTTATCTATTAACAAACTTACTCAGCATGCTCAACTCAAAATCAATTTTTTTATACTCATTGTGCCTTCCAGGACCTATTGACTGATGAGTCACTAGCAGTGGGCAAGGTCTTTGATGGACTTTATATCTTAGATAGGATTAGCTTCCTTATAAATACCATTCATAAATTTCAAAATAAAATTTCTATTGTTATTTTAATGGTAAAAGTAGAACCTCTATCAATTTGTACTGTTGCTTCTACTAATAAAGAAAATTATATTTCTTTTTCTTTGTTACATCAATAATTGTGTCATGCTTCTTATTCTAAATTGCTTTATATACTTGGTTATATTGATGTAACACACAACAATACCGACATTTGCCAAATTTGTCCTTTGGCAAAACAACAAAGGTTGTCATTCCATAAAAGAATTATACATAGTACTCAATTGTTTGAACTCGTCCACATAGACCTTTGGGGGCCCTCTAAAACACCAACACTCTTTGGTGCATATTATATCTTTACCATAGTTGATGATTTTAGTGGAACTTCTTGGACCTTCTTACTTAAAGATAAAACAAAAACTCCTTCCCTAAACCAATTTATCTTAATGATACAAAATCAATTTCAGGCCAAAATTAAGATAGTTAGATCAAACAATGATTTTGAGTTCATTAATGCTTAATGTCAACATCTTTTCATTCAACTTGTATCATTCATCAAAAATCATGTCCTTACACCCCCTAGCAAAATGGTATTGTAGGAAGAAAACATAATCATCTCCTTCAAATAGTTAGAGCTATAATGTTTAAATCTCATCTACCTAAGTATTTTTAGGGAGATGTCATACTTCGTGCCACCTATATCATAATAAATTACCTATTGCTTTGCTTAAATAGAAAACACCTTATGAGATGATTAATCATAAACCACCATATTATAAAACCCTTAAAGTGTTTGGTTGCTTATGCTTTGCAACAAATAAGCCTCATAAAGAAAAGTTTGATCCTGGAGCCTTTAGGTGCATTTTTCTAGGATAAGCTCTTGGTCAAAAAGCTCAAAAAGTTTTAACCTTTTTATAGGTCTGTCATTATTTTCAGAGATGTTATTTTTCATGAATCCATCTTTACTTTTCATAATCCTAGTATTCCTATATCCCTACCTATTGAATCCTCAACTAAAGAACTTGTTTTACCTTTACCAATTCTTGATACAATTGAAACTCCTTTAGGTCCTTCTTTAGAAGTTGTTTCTACACCTGTTCCTATATCTCAATTTGTTTCTTACTTTATTCCTTCATCCATATCTTCTGAATTCAATACTTTTGTTATTCCTTCTTCTTTTTCACCTACATAATTTGTTGCTTCTTCTGCATCTATTATTGTTCCTATCAAACATAGTGATAGGATTAAAAAAAGCCAAAATAGCCTAAAGATTTTGTTTCTATTATCCATTGAGACCCACATACCACTATTACCTCTCAGTCTATTATTTCTTATCCTCTTCAACCTTTTATACTAAGTCAATCACATATGCAGTTTGTAGTAAATGTATCTACAGTTCATGAACCTAAATCCTATAATCAAGCAAAATAAGATCCACAACAAGTTGTTGCCATGAACAAAGAGATCCAAGCTTTAGAGTTAAATCATATATGGGAAGTGATTGACTTGCCAATTGGTAAAAAAACCCATAGGCTCAAAATGGATTTATAAGATTAAATACAATCCTAATGGTATTGTTGATAAGTATAAAGCTAGGTTAGTAATAAAAGGATATAACCAAATAAAAGGAGTTGATTACAATGACAGTTTTGCTCCTATAGCTAAACTTATCATTGTCAAACTGTTATTAGCGGTTGTTGTTATTCAAAAATGGCATATTCATCAACTGGATGTTAATAATGCCTTTCTTCATGGTTTGCTTGAGGAAGAGGTTTATATGGTTCCTCCTGAAGGGTATTCAATTAATAGATCTAAGGTTTATAAGCTAACTAAATCTTTATATGGCCTGAACATGCTTGTAGGCGGTGGAACCTTGAGTTTACTATCAAATTCACGGAATTTGGTCTTATTCAGTCTGCCTCATGACAATTGCATGTATACCTAAGCAACTTCAATTGGTTTTCTAGGTCTATTAGTTTATGTTGATGATGTTCTAATTACTGAAACCTCTGAGGCATATATTACATCTGTGAAATCTTATCTTTATTCTCATTTTACTATCAAAGACATAGGCCAAGCCAAGTATTTCATAGTTCTTGAGCTTGTCCTAGTTTCATCTAGCCTATACATTAATAAGAGGAAAAATATCTTGGATCTTCTCCAAGGTAGTGGGGTATCTGGTGCTAGACCATCCTCTTAACCACTTCTTTATGGATTCAAACTCACCAATATAGACTATTGGTGCTTTATTGTCTACTCTAAAAGAGTATAGAAGGTTAGTTTGTAGGCTTCTTTGCCTTAACTTAACCAAGCCTAATATAACATTTGCCACTCAACAGTTGAGCCAATTTATGCAAAGCCCTAGACAGTCCCATTGGGATGCAACTCTTTATGTTGTGAAATATCTTAAGGGTTGTCCAACTATAGGTCTTTTCCTCTCATCTTCCTCTTTTCTCCAACTGAAAGCATATTGTAATGCCAATTGGGCATCATGTGTAGACATAAGGAGATCCTTGACAGGCTACTGTATATTCCTTGGCTCTTCCCTTATTTCCTAAAAAACTGAAAAGTAGGTCACTATATTTAGATCTTTTGTAGAGGCAGAATATAGAAGCATGGCTACCACAGTATGTGAACTAGGAGTGACATCAGTTCGATTTGATCGATTTGAAGGATTATTATCAAACCAAACTAATCTCTTCGATTTAAAAAATTTTCAAACCAAACCAAATCATTATTATAATCAAACTGTCGATTTGGTTTTTGTTTGAACAACTTTGGTTTGTATGTTTCAATGTTTGAACAACTTTGGTTTGTATGTTTCAAATCAGATATATTTTTTTAATAAATCATCATTATTTTATTATAAATTTAGAGAAAAACACAGATAAGGTATTGATAATTAAAAAATTTTAAAAATAGTTCAATATTGTACAAAATAAAACTTGTTTATTATATTAATTAATACACCTAAAACTTACATTTTTTCTCAAAAATTAGATTATTTTTTATTTAACTTTAATTAATTTTCATGGATGGTCATTTTTTAAAATTTTAAATTAATATTAAGTTAAAAAAATGTGATTATATAAAATAAAATCAAATATATTTAATTATAACAATAATAAAAAATAATATATATATAATTTCAGTTTAGTTTGATTTGAAACTGAAAAAAATATTCAAATCACAAATCAAACCAAACTTTTGGTTTACTCTGTTTTAAACCAATCCAAACTAAATAAACTATGAAACTATCGGTTTGGGTTTTGTTTGATCAGTTTAATTCGGTTTAATCATTTGGTTGGTTTGACTTCTATCCCTACTTTGAACTACAATACATTATCTTATTTGCTGTCTGATTTTCACTTGTCCTTGTCTTTACCAATTTCTTTACATCGTGTCAACCAAGCAGCTTTACATATCTCAACTAATCTTGTTTTTTATGAAAAAACAAAGCATCTTGAGATAAATTGCTATTTGTTCATAAATAAATTCATGGAAGGATTCATTAAGTTTGTCTAAATTTTTTCATATCATCAGCTAGCAGACATTTTTACAAAGTTTCTCTCAGTCAAATCTCATTATTATTTGTTGTTCAAGATGCCTTTGCTCCATTTTCAGCAGGTTTTATTTTGACAGGGATATTAAAATATATTAATTTATTTTATATAAAAATATATTTAGGATAAAGGGTAGTATAGTTAATTGATGTAAGGGTAGTTTAGTCATTGTAATAGGTTCCATATAAGTAATTTTTTCTTTCATTTTCAGATAGTATTAAACCCTAATATTATTCTGCTACACTTTACTATGTAACATTAATAATCTCAATACAGATTCTTACATTTTTCACAAATGATGCATCTATGTTATTGAAATTAAAAAAAATCACATAAAAAAAATATTTCTCCTACAATATGACTCACTTGACAACTTACAATCACACAAGTTTGTAGATAGTGGAAACCTAAATATTGGCATAACACAATAAATTGTCTGCAATGATGTTTTAGAATTTAATTTGTTAACTTATATGGAGCACATGCTTATGCACCTTTTTCCGAGTCAATTTATTAATACATGCCAACCTGAACCTAAAGAGCAATCTTATAAATAAATATGATCTATTCCCTAGACCCTTTCAAAACAAAATCTTCCAGATTTAGTGTACTGATTGGTGCAAATATTGGTAGGATCTTCGTCAGCCAAACAAGATATTAAGTATTTACCTACACTAATTAATCTAACAATATGTTCAGCAAATATGGTATTATTTTATCTATTTTTTTAATGACTATTTTAAAAATATTAATTTATATATATAACAGTTATTTCAAATAAATATAATTATATTAATATAAAAAATAAGTTAAATAAAAAAATAAAATTTTTAATAAAATTATATTTTATTATAATTACTAATATTCCAAATTATATATTAAATTTTTTATTTTTCATTCGTTTATTTTATTTTTAAATTTATTTATTTAATTTTATTTGAATTTTCATTTCTTAATAAGTGTCTTAAGAACATTCATTAGAAAAAATTTAATATATTATATATATTTATTTAAATTATTATTTTTACATATTAAAATATATAATAATATTAAAATATTATATAAGATGATATAATAAATTAAAAGAGACAACATTGACACTCCCAAATAATTTCTAGCATTTTTCTTTTTTATTTAATAATTTAATTTGACTATCATATCTTTATTAATTTTAAAAATTTAATCTATCTTTAATTTTTTTCGAAAATATTATAGTTATCATTTATAAATTATCAAAAAAAATTTTCAGGCTGAAATTTAAAAAAAAAATTATAATTTATCTTAACAATGATTACAGATTTTTCATATATTTTATTTAATTATTTTTATATATTATTTTATTATCTCATTTTTCTTTTTTCTTTTTTCTTTTTTATTTAGGTTTACTGAAAAAATAATTTATTGTAATTTTAAAATAATTATTAAATTTCAACATGTCACATCACCTTATCTCATATTTCATTTCGGCTAAGTGGTACCCAGATTTACTAACTCTTGGTTAACCCTTTAATACACTATCAACGGTGAGGATTCCCTAATTTTTAATCTAATGGGCAGCATTAATGGGTACACGGTGTACCAGGATACCAAAAAACGACTACGGTATTTGAGCTGAAACTGAAAGCAAGGTTTTTGAAGGGCGTGGAGGTGGAGCAATGAGAATGCTCATTTACATGCATTTTTTTTTTTTCATCCCTTTGTTTTACGTTTTTTTATTTATTTTTTAATTATTATTATTATTATTATATATAAGCTGATTTTTTTTTTATTTTGTTGTTAAATTAAATTATCTTTCCTTAGTAAAATCTATATCCACCACCTGTTTTAGATTGTTGGTTGTTTTTTTCTCTTTGTTCTTCTTTTTGGTAAAAAAAAAGAGTTGAAAATTTTAATTATAAATAAAAAGCATTTTACTTTTTATACTTTTTAACAGTAAAAAGTGATAAAATAATTAATAAATTAAAAGACTATTTAATTAATTTTTTGAAAAAAAAATCACTTCATTTATTAAATCAAATTTTATTGGCAAAATAATAATTTAGCCTATTAATTATTTCACTATTATGCTATAAGAGAATTTTTATTTTTTTATTGATTAAAATTTAAAGATTTAGAATATAATTTTTAAATGTAAAAAATAAATATAGTGAAACATTTTAAACTCATTTGAAATTTAAAAATATTTCTAATTATGTAGATAAAAAATATAAAAATATATCATTAGTGAAATATAAAATAATTTGCTCGTTTATAAAAATTAGAGAAAAGTATAAAAAAAATACCTTATAATTTTAGTGATTTCGCTTTAGGATCCTTAAACTTTTTTTTTTTTTTTTGACAAAAAAGTTTGTTTTTCAGATTGTTAACAATTAGAGGTCTACTTTCTTAACACCATTAAAAGTTGATGACATGGCACTAGCCACTAACAAAAATTAAATTTTAAATTATGTGGCTTCCAAATTAATTTAATGGGTCTCACAATAAATTTAAAAAATATATTTTAAAATTTTAAAAAATTAGAAATTAATTTTAAAAATTAAAAAAAAATTAGAAATTAATTTTTCTTTTTTACTTAAAATAAATATAATTTTTATTTAAAATTAAAAAATTAAAGATATCTAAACTGAATTTTTCTTTATGTTCTAATATCTTCACCTCTTCTACCTCCCTTTATTATTTCAGAATCGCCAAATTTTGTTCCTCTCTCTCATCAACCAACGATTGTGCAATTGAATCATCGCCATCACCAACCTATCAACCACCACCACTGAATCTTTGTCACCATGGAATCTTCTCAACCGCCAATCTATTGTTAAATCATTATAACCACTGATCTATCATCCACCACTGAATTATCGTTGTTGTCATCATATTTATAATCACTGAACAATTTAATTTTATTATTTTCTCTCTGCTCTATTTCTTTGAAAATGAAAAATAGAGTTTTGAAAAATGTTTTTATAATCGGATCGGAGATCGAACAAATCTACTTAATGGTTCACGATCCAATCAATCTAGTTCAATTTAGTGCCATTTTATAATATTTTATTTTTCATATATCCAAACAAATAAAAACCTAAAATCTTTAACTTAGTCATCCTCGCCACTTTTTTCATCATTCTCAATCTCTCTTTCATTTAGTTCCTCTTTTCTCCCTCATCTAGTTGTTATTTTATTGTTTTAATAGCCCCAAAAAAAAAATGAAACTCTAAAACCTTTAACTTAGGGGGTGCTTGGATCTACTTAAAATAGACATGAAATGTCATTTTAAAGTTTAAAAAATGCTAAACGGTTTTTTGAGTATTGACAGATTAATTTAAAACGTCGTTTTGAAATTTAAAAACAAAAAAAATTTAAACTAGACATGTCAGCTTTTTTAAAATGACATTTTAAAAATTCTGTTTTCAAAATGAGTTTTGTATCCAAACACCCCTTTAGTCATTGTGGACACTTTTACTCCTCACTCTTATTCTCTCTTTCATTTAGTTTTTCTTCTCTCCTTTATCTATTCCTTAGATCTCCTCCATAAAAACATTGAGTAATTCACCATTTGAGATAGGAATGACAATAGGCGAAAAATTCCTATTCCCAACAGGGATTTGTCTCGAATAGAGCAAAGATTTTTCAATTTCTCTCTCTATGTAGTGGAAATAAGAAATATTTTTTTCCTATTTGCGGGGACATGGCAAGAATGATGTGTGTATTCTCCCACCCCGCGATGATCTCTGTCTCCATCTCCATGAGGACTCAATGTTATAATTGTTTAATTATTCATAATATAAAAATATATTACTTAGGTACCCTTATATATATATATATAAAGGTTTTTAATTTTTATCACTCAAAAATCTTTGTAATTCTCTCATCATGATATCCTTTAAGATTTTGTGATTGGATTTATTCATCTCTTCTCTTCTGGCCATTGATTTCATTTTCTTTAACTACTACTATCTCAATTATTTACTGTTTATTTTTTTTTTTCCTTTTCAAATAAAAATTGTTTGGAATTTATTGATGTCGTTTGGTAGTGATTTTGATGATTTATAAAATGGTCTCAAAAGTTAAGCTAAAATAGAAAAGTGAAAAGCTTAACATAATAACTATTAAACAAATTTATTTACTTTTAGGGAATAGAATTTCAAACCATATACTAGAATCTCTTTTGAGAATTTTAGATGTTGTACCTTTTACGAAGTTATTGATGTTGATGATGATAAAGAGGTAAAATCTATTTGTTATTTTATTTGTTTCATTACGTTAAAAAATATAATTTAAACTCATGCAGATTATTTATTTAAACTTATATTTGATTTATAAATTGAATTTTTGAATGTAGTTTATGAAATTGTTGGAGTTTCTTGAAAATTTTTATATTTATTAGATTAAATTTATTTAAATATTTTTATTTTATATATATATATTGAATTTTTTAATGTTTTATTAAAATTTTAATGTATTAGGCAATTTTAATTCTATTTGGTTAATATTTTGTATGTCTAAATTTATTAATATTTTCTAAATAAATTTATTTTTAATTTCAACTATTATCTATGAATTTTATAAATATAAATAAATTTAGGCATACAAAATTTAAGTGAAGAACGGAGATCCTAGCGGGATGAAAATCTCCATGGAGACGAAAATGTGAATTAAATTATCCATTTATATGAAGCGAGGACAAGGATGAGGGATAGTTCTCTCATCCCTACTCACCTTGTTGTCATCTTTAATTTGAGAATCAAGTCAAAAATTTCTTGTTCTTCTCCTTCTTTTCCTTATCTATTCCTTATATTTGCTCCATAATAAAAGTAACCAACTCACTGTTTTGAAAATCAAAGTCACAAATTTCAGGTTTTCACAAGCTTTACTTTTTTTTTTTTTTTATTGTTCCTTAATTTAAGGAATAATTTTTTTTATTTAGCTTAATATGCCTCTCACCCTTTTTTTTTTTTAAACTTTTATATTCAAACCACTTTTTTATTTAATAAAATCAAATTTTACTAGTTTTTTTGGATATCTCAGTTTTCATGGTTCTAATTGGCTTTTTTCGATTCAATTATCTTTTATTTTTTTTTATCTCTATCCAAATCGTTGGTTGCTAATTTTGGATTTAATTGGTCCAATCAACTTGTTTGATTTGATTTTAACAACATTGGTTTTGGACCCAAGATTACTAAACTCATACCAATGTGATTGGTTCAATCGAAAACTGGGAACTGGTCTTTATGCCGGACCAGTCATAACAAAATATCAGACTCTTCATAACTTGGTAGAAAACCCGTTGACTCGTCCTAGTACCTGGTGATTCAGATAATGTTGTTTGGATTACCCAGATAGAATCGGTCAAGCTCCTTATCCACTATTCCTTTTCTCCTACATCTCGCTCCTCTGCTCCACTGCTTTCTCTACTATCCACATGCACATAATTGAATAAGAAATATCTAAATTGAGAGGCTGTGAAAGAAAACGTTTACTTGGAAGGTTTAGATCTAAGAACCGCAGCCATAGACTCCAAATTTTCGCAGAAAAGTGACAGAATAATTAAGGACTCATAAATGGACCAAAATGGAAAATTGGTTGAGGGTTTTGAGACAATTGAGGATGAGTTTAAGAGGATATATGAAGAAACATGATTGCTATTGTAGCCATATGATATCTGTTAATCAAGAACTAGTTTCTGGAAGAGAAAATTTTAGTTTTTGATATGTTACAATTCATTTGTATAAAATGGGATAAATTCCCCTTATATACAACATATGAAACAGGCTAAAAAGCCATCGCTATCTAATGCTAATAGAGAAGTCCTAATATGCTATTTACCAAAACGTCATTGCTTATATTTATAGAACGAAAAAGCTCAATTTGTCCCCTGAACTTGTTCGCGATATGCAATTGGACCCAAAATGACCTTTTAGACCAATTGAGCCTAGTAATTTCTATTTTCGAGCAATTAAACTCAATTTTGACCAGCTAAAAGCGTGTGGAACGAACAGAATAACAAAGTCTCATGATAACTTAAAATCTAATTAAAAAATTTCGGAAAAATAATTACCATTTTATTTTCGATCTCTTTGGTGGTTTGATAGGAGTGAGAAAAATGAACCAAATAAGACAAAAGGTTGAAGAAAGAGGATTGAGTAGATTAATGAGCGAGAAGCGTTGCAAATGAAAGCGAAAGACTGATTTTCAAACTAAGGATTTGATAAAGCTGAAGTCCAAAGAAGAAGAAAGTCAATTGTAAGAGTAATTTATTACTTAGTTGAGTGACATAAGGGTATTGATAGGAGAATGCATGTTTTGAAATTGGGGTTAGGGTTAGGGTTATTCGCGATTAAGCAACAATCAAGCACAACTATAAGATTTGTCCAGTGAATGTGTTCGGTTTTGAGTAAGATTTAAAAGTTTAATGTATTTTATAATGAAATCTCAAATTTTTTATTTTATGCATTTGTCTGTATATGTAAGTGCATTGACTGTGTATAAAATCAATAGTATTTTCACGTTATTTTAATAGTGTGAAAGGCAAGTGTAGTCATAAGTTGTGAGTTGTTTATTATTATAAAGTGAGAATATTTGAGCATATGTCAGTTTTTGTGACCATTTGTTTGAAGCCTTTTTTTTATTATAATATTTTTTGTTGGTTGATTGAATGCAACTATTGTTGTAATATATATATATATATATATATATATATATATTTAAATTGGTTGCAGAATGGAGATCGAGGTTGTCATTAGGATACATCACAGTGGTGTATTTGAAATAAGTAAAACTAATTTGAAGTATATTGGGGGTGAAGTGGATGGGTTCCCTATAAATGTTCTTGATTTTTTCCATTACAAAAGGCTCTGTAAAATGATAAGGCAATTGGATTATGCGGGGAAGCAACATATATACTGGTTGCATAAAAGGAAATCGTTGATAGATGATCTTGTACTTGTGTTAAATAATCTTGTTGTCCTTAAAATATTAAACTGTTATAAGGATGGTGAAGAGATTGATTTCTACTTAGACCATGTAGTTGATAAACCTGTACTTGCACCCGAAAAACCATTATTACTACCAGGTGATGTAACCAGTGGTGTCAATGTGGATGGTTAGTGAGGTTAATGTGGATGGTGATGGTATTAATATTGGTGGGATAGGTGAGGGTCATGAGATTAATGATAATGTTGGTGGTGTTGGTGAGGGTCCGGTTTCTGATTGGGGGGGGGGGGGGGGGGGGGGGGTTTTTATGGGGGCAATGGGGTTAATTTGGGGGGGGTTGGGGTTGGGGGGGGG